>JASTWL010001202.1:27500-48555 GCA_035220575.1 Temnothorax rugatulus
AGGTTAGGTTAGGTTAGGTTAGGTTAGGTTAGGTTAGGTTAGGTTAGGTTAGGTTAGGTTAGGTTAGGTTAGGTTAGGTTAGGTTAGGTTAGGTTAGGTTAGGTTAGGTTAGGTTAGGTTAGGTTAGGTTAGGTTAGGTTAGGTTAGGTTAGGTTAGGTTAGGTTAGGTTAGGTTAGGTTAGGTTAGGTTAGGTTAGGTTAGGTTAGGTTAGGTTAGGTTAGGTTAGGTTAGGTTAGGTTAGGTAGGTTAGGTTAGGTTAGGTTAGGTTAGGTTAGGTTAGGTTAGGTTAGGTTAGGTTAGGTTAGGTTAGGTTAGGTTAGGTTAGGTTAGGTTAGGTTAGGTTAGGTTAGGTTAGGTTAGGTTAGGTTAGGTTAGGTTAGGTTAGGTTAGGTTAGGTTAGGTTAGGTTAGGTTAGGTTAGGTTAGGTTAGGTTAGGTTAGGTTAGGTTAGGTTAGGTTAGGTTAGGTTAGGTTAGGTTAGGTTAGGTTAGGTTAGGTTAGGTTAGGTTAGGTTAGGTTAGGTTAGGTTAGGTTAGGTTAGGTTAGGTTAGGTTAGGTTAGGTTAGGTTAGGTTAGGTTAGGTTAGGTTAGGTTAGGTTAGGTTAGGTTAGGTTAGGTTAGGTTAGGTTAGGTTAGGTTAGGTTAGGTTAGGTTAGGTTAGGTTAGGTTAGGTTAGGTTAGGTTAGGTTAGGTTAGGTTAGGTTAGGTTAGGTTAGGTTAGGTTAGGTTAGGTTAGGTTAGGTTAGGTTAGGTTAGGTTAGGTTAGGTTAGGTTAGGTTAGGTTAGGTTAGGTTAGGTTAGGTTAGGTTAGGTTAGGTTAGGTTAGGTTAGGTTAGGTTAGGTTAGGTTAGGTTAGGTTAGGTTAGGTTAGGTTAGGTTAGGTTAGGTTAGGTTAGGTTAGGTTAGGTTAGGTTAGGTTAGGTTAGGTTAGGTTAGGTTAGGTTAGGTTAGGTTAGGTTAGGTTAGGTTAGGTTAGGTTAGGTTAGGTTAGGTTAGGTTAGGTTAGGTTAGGTTAGGTTAGGTTAGGTTAGGTTAGGTTAGGTTAGGTTAGGTTAGGTTAGGTTAGGTTAGGTTAGGTTAGGTTAGGTTAGGTTAGGTTAGGTTAGGTTAGGTTAGGTTAGGTTAGGTTAGGTTAGGTTAGGTTAGGTTAGGTTAGGTTAGGTTAGGTTAGGTTAGGTTAGGTTAGGTTAGGTTAGGTTAGGTTAGGTTAGGTTAGGTTAGGTTAGGTTAGGTTAGGTTAGGTTAGGTTAGGTTAGGTTAGGTTAGGTTAGGTTAGGTTAGGTTAGGTTAGGTTAGGTTAGGTTAGGTTAGGTTAGGTTAGGTTAGGTTAGGTTAGGTTAGGTTAGGTTAGGTTAGGTTAGGTTAGGTTAGGTTAGGTTAGGTTAGGTTAGGTTAGGTTAGGTTAGGTTAGGTTAGGTTAGGTTAGGTTAGGTTAGGTTAGGTTAGGTTAGGTTAGGTTAGGTTAGGTTAGGTTAGGTTAGGTTAGGTTAGGTTAGGTTAGGTTAGGTTAGGTTAGGTTAGGTTAGGTTAGGTTAGGTTAGGTTAGGTTAGGTTAGGTTAGGTTAGGTTAGGTTAGGTTAGGTTAGGTTAGGTTAGGTTAGGTTAGGTTAGGTTAGGTTAGGTTAGGTTAGGTTAGGTTAGGTTAGGTTAGGTTAGGTTAGGTTAGGTTAGGTTAGGTTAGGTTAGGTTAGGTTAGGTTAGGTTAGGTTAGGTTAGGTTAGGTTAGGTTAGGTTAGGTTAGGTTAGGTTAGGTTAGGTTAGGTTAGGTTAGGTTAGGTTAGGTTAGGTTAGGTTAGGTTAGGTTAGGTTAGGTTAGGTTAGGTTAGGTTAGGTTAGGTTAGGTTAGGTTAGGTTAGGTTAGGTTAGGTTAGGTTAGGTTAGGTTAGGTTAGGTTAGGTTAGGTTAGGTTAGGTTAGGTTAGGTTAGGTTAGGTTAGGTTAGGTTAGGTTAGGTTAGGTTAGGTTAGGTTAGGTTAGGTTAGGTTAGGTTAGGTTAGGTTAGGTTAGGTTAGGTTAGGTTAGGTTAGGTTAGGTTAGGTTAGGTTAGGTTAGGTTAGGTTAGGTTAGGTTAGGTTAGGTTAGGTTAGGTTAGGTTAGGTTAGGTTAGGTTAGGTTAGGTTAGGTTAGGTTAGGTTAGGTTAGGTTAGGTTAGGTTAGGTTAGGTTAGGTTAGGTTAGGTTAGGTTAGGTTAGGTTAGGTTAGGTTAGGTTAGGTTAGGTTAGGTTAGGTTAGGTTAGGTTAGGTTAGGTTAGGTTAGGTTAGGTTAGGTTAGGTTAGGTTAGGTTAGGTTAGGTTAGGTTAGGTTAGGTTAGGTTAGGTTAGGTTAGGTTAGGTTAGGTTAGGTTAGGTTAGGTTAGGTTAGGTTAGGTTAGGTTAGGTTAGGTTAGGTTAGGTTAGGTTAGGTTAGGTTAGGTTAGGTTAGGTTAGGTTAGGTTAGGTTAGGTTAGGTTAGGTTAGGTTAGGTTAGGTTAGGTTAGGTTAGGTTAGGTTAGGTTAGGTTAGGTTAGGTTAGGTTAGGTTAGGTTAGGTTAGGTTAGGTTAGGTTAGGTTAGGTTAGGTTAGGTTAGGTTAGGTTAGGTTAGGTTAGGTTAGGTTAGGTTAGGTTAGGTTAGGTTAGGTTAGGTTAGGTTAGGTTAGGTTAGGTTAGGTTAGGTTAGGTTAGGTTAGGTTAGGTTAGGTTAGGTTAGGTTAGGTTAGGTTAGGTTAGGTTAGGTTAGGTTAGGTTAGGTTAGGTTAGGTTAGGTTAGGTTAGGTTAGGTTAGGTTAGGTTAGGTTAGGTTAGGTTAGGTTAGGTTAGGTTAGGTTAGGTTAGGTTAGGTTAGGTTAGGTTAGGTTAGGTTAGGTTAGGTTAGGTTAGGTTAGGTTAGGTTAGGTTAGGTTAGGTTAGGTTAGGTTAGGTTAGGTTAGGTTAGGTTAGGTTAGGTTAGGTTAGGTTAGGTTAGGTTAGGTTAGGTTAGGTTAGGTTAGGTTAGGTTAGGTTAGGTTAGGTTAGGTTAGGTTAGGTTAGGTTAGGTTAGGTTAGGTTAGGTTAGGTTAGGTTAGGTTAGGTTAGGTTAGGTTAGGTTAGGTTAGGTTAGGTTAGGTTAGGTTAGGTTAGGTTAGGTTAGGTTAGGTTAGGTTAGGTTAGGTTAGGTTAGGTTAGGTTAGGTTAGGTTAGGTTAGGTTAGGTTAGGTTAGGTTAGGTTAGGTTAGGTTAGGTTAGGTTAGGTTAGGTTAGGTTAGGTTAGGTTAGGTTAGGTTAGGTTAGGTTAGGTTAGGTTAGGTTAGGTTAGGTTAGGTTAGGTTAGGTTAGGTTAGGTTAGGTTAGGTTAGGTTAGGTTAGGTTAGGTTAGGTTAGGTTAGGTTAGGTTAGGTTAGGTTAGGTTAGGTTAGGTTAGGTTAGGTTAGGTTAGGTTAGGTTAGGTTAGGTTAGGTTAGGTTAGGTTAGGTTAGGTTAGGTTAGGTTAGGTTAGGTTAGGTTAGGTTAGGTTAGGTTAGGTTAGGTTAGGTTAGGTTAGGTTAGGTTAGGTTAGGTTAGGTTAGGTTAGGTTAGGTTAGGTTAGGTTAGGTTAGGTTAGGTTAGGTTAGGTTAGGTTAGGTTAGGTTAGGTTAGGTTAGGTTAGGTTAGGTTAGGTTAGGTTAGGTTAGGTTAGGTTAGGTTAGGTTAGGTTAGGTTAGGTTAGGTTAGGTTAGGTTAGGTTAGGTTAGGTTAGGTTAGGTTAGGTTAGGTTAGGTTAGGTTAGGTTAGGTTAGGTTAGGTTAGGTTAGGTTAGGTTAGGTTAGGTTAGGTTAGGTTAGGTTAGGTTAGGTTAGGTTAGGTTAGGTTAGGTTAGGTTAGGTTAGGTTAGGTTAGGTTAGGTTAGGTTAGGTTAGGTTAGGTTAGGTTAGGTTAGGTTAGGTTAGGTTAGGTTAGGTTAGGTTAGGTTAGGTTAGGTTAGGTTAGGTTAGGTTAGGTTAGGTTAGGTTAGGTTAGGTTAGGTTAGGTTAGGTTAGGTTAGGTTAGGTTAGGTTAGGTTAGGTTAGGTTAGGTTAGGTTAGGTTAGGTTAGGTTAGGTTAGGTTAGGTTAGGTTAGGTTAGGTTAGGTTAGGTTAGGTTAGGTTAGGTTAGGTTAGGTTAGGTTAGGTTAGGTTAGGTTAGGTTAGGTTAGGTTAGGTTAGGTTAGGTTAGGTTAGGTTAGGTTAGGTTAGGTTAGGTTAGGTTAGGTTAGGTTAGGTTAGGTTAGGTTAGGTTAGGTTAGGTTAGGTTAGGTTAGGTTAGGTTAGGTTAGGTTAGGTTAGGTTAGGTTAGGTTAGGTTAGGTTAGGTTAGGTTAGGTTAGGTTAGGTTAGGTTAGGTTAGGTTAGGTTAGGTTAGGTTAGGTTAGGTTAGGTTAGGTTAGGTTAGGTTAGGTTAGGTTAGGTTAGGTTAGGTTAGGTTAGGTTAGGTTAGGTTAGGTTAGGTTAGGTTAGGTTAGGTTAGGTTAGGTTAGGTTAGGTTAGGTTAGGTTAGGTTAGGTTAGGTTAGGTTAGGTTAGGTTAGGTTAGGTTAGGTTAGGTTAGGTTAGGTTAGGTTAGGTTAGGTTAGGTTAGGTTAGGTTAGGTTAGGTTAGGTTAGGTTAGGTTAGGTTAGGTTAGGTTAGGTTAGGTTAGGTTAGGTTAGGTTAGGTTAGGTTAGGTTAGGTTAGGTTAGGTTAGGTTAGGTTAGGTTAGGTTAGGTTAGGTTAGGTTAGGTTAGGTTAGGTTAGGTTAGGTTAGGTTAGGTTAGGTTAGGTTAGGTTAGGTTAGGTTAGGTTAGGTAGGTTAGGTTAGGTTAGGTTAGGTTAGGTTAGGTTAGGTTAGGTTAGGTTAGGTTAGGTTAGGTTAGGTTAGGTTAGGTTAGGTTAGGTTAGGTTAGGTTAGGTTAGGTTAGGTTAGGTTAGGTTAGGTTAGGTTAGGTTAGGTTAGGTTAGGTTAGGTTAGGTTAGGTTAGGTTAGGTTAGGTTAGGTTAGGTTAGGTTAGGTTAGGTTAGGTTAGGTTAGGTTAGGTTAGGTTAGGTTAGGTTAGGTTAGGTTAGGTTAGGTTAGGTTAGGTTAGGTTAGGTTAGGTTAGGTTAGGTTAGGTTAGGTTAGGTTAGGTTAGGTTAGGTTAGGTTAGGTTAGGTTAGGTTAGGTTAGGTTAGGTTAGGTTAGGTTAGGTTAGGTTAGGTTAGGTTAGGTTAGGTTAGGTTAGGTTAGGTTAGGTTAGGTTAGGTTAGGTTAGGTTAGGTTAGGTTAGGTTAGGTTAGGTTAGGTTAGGTTAGGTTAGGTTAGGTTAGGTTAGGTTAGGTTAGGTTAGGTTAGGTTAGGTTAGGTTAGGTTAGGTTAGGTTAGGTTAGGTTAGGTTAGGTAGGTTAGGTTAGGTTAGGTTAGGTTAGGTTAGGTTAGGTTAGGTTAGGTTAGGTTAGGTTAGGTTAGGTTAGGTTAGGTTAGGTTAGGTTAGGTTAGGTTAGGTTAGGTTAGGTTAGGTTAGGTTAGGTTAGGTTAGGTTAGGTTAGGTTAGGTTAGGTTAGGTTAGGTTAGGTTAGGTTAGGTTAGGTTAGGTTAGGTTAGGTTAGGTTAGGTAGGTTAGGTTAGGTTAGGTTAGGTTAGGTTAGGTTAGGTTAGGTTAGGTTAGGTTAGGTTAGGTTAGGTTAGGTTAGGTTAGGTTAGGTTAGGTTAGGTTAGGTTAGGTTAGGTTAGGTTAGGTTAGGTTAGGTTAGGTTAGGTTAGGTTAGGTTAGGTTAGGTTAGGTTAGGTTAGGTTAGGTTAGGTTAGGTTAGGTTAGGTTAGGTTAGGTTAGGTTAGGTTAGGTTAGGTTAGGTTAGGTTAGGTTAGGTTAGGTTAGGTTAGGTTAGGTTAGGTTAGGTTAGGTTAGGTTAGGTTAGGTTAGGTTAGGTTAGGTTAGGTTAGGTTAGGTTAGGTTAGGTTAGGTTAGGTTAGGTTAGGTTAGGTTAGGTTAGGTTAGGTTAGGTTAGGTTAGGTTAGGTTAGGTTAGGTTAGGTTAGGTTAGGTTAGGTTAGGTTAGGTTAGGTTAGGTTAGGTTAGGTTAGGTTAGGTTAGGTTAGGTTAGGTTAGGTTAGGTTAGGTTAGGTTAGGTTAGGTTAGGTTAGGTTAGGTTAGGTTAGGTTAGGTTAGGTTAGGTTAGGTTAGGTTAGGTTAGGTTAGGTTAGGTTAGGTTAGGTTAGGTTAGGTTAGGTTAGGTTAGGTTAGGTTAGGTTAGGTTAGGTTAGGTTAGGTTAGGTTAGGTTAGGTTAGGTTAGGTTAGGTTAGGTTAGGTTAGGTTAGGTTAGGTTAGGTTAGGTTAGGTTAGGTTAGGTTAGGTTAGGTTAGGTTAGGTTAGGTTAGGTTAGGTTAGGTTAGGTTAGGTTAGGTTAGGTTAGGTTAGGTTAGGTTAGGTTAGGTTAGGTTAGGTTAGGTTAGGTTAGGTTAGGTTAGGTTAGGTTAGGTTAGGTTAGGTTAGGTTAGGTTAGGTTAGGTTAGGTTAGGTTAGGTTAGGTTAGGTTAGGTTAGGTTAGGTTAGGTTAGGTTAGGTTAGGTTAGGTTAGGTTAGGTTAGGTTAGGTTAGGTTAGGTTAGGTTAGGTTAGGTTAGGTTAGGTTAGGTTAGGTTAGGTTAGGTTAGGTTAGGTTAGGTTAGGTTAGGTTAGGTTAGGTTAGGTTAGGTTAGGTTAGGTTAGGTTAGGTTAGGTTAGGTTAGGTTAGGTTAGGTTAGGTTAGGTTAGGTTAGGTTAGGTTAGGTTAGGTTAGGTTAGGTTAGGTTAGGTTAGGTTAGGTTAGGTTAGGTTAGGTTAGGTTAGGTTAGGTTAGGTTAGGTTAGGTTAGGTTAGGTTAGGTTAGGTTAGGTTAGGTTAGGTTAGGTTAGGTTAGGTTAGGTTAGGTTAGGTTAGGTTAGGTTAGGTTAGGTTAGGTTAGGTTAGGTTAGGTTAGGTTAGGTTAGGTTAGGTTAGGTTAGGTTAGGTTAGGTTAGGTTAGGTTAGGTTAGGTTAGGTTAGGTTAGGTTAGGTTAGGTTAGGTTAGGTTAGGTTAGGTTAGGTTAGGTTAGGTTAGGTTAGGTTAGGTTAGGTTAGGTTAGGTTAGGTTAGGTTAGGTTAGGTTAGGTTAGGTTAGGTTAGGTTAGGTTAGGTTAGGTTAGGTTAGGTTAGGTTAGGTTAGGTTAGGTTAGGTTAGGTTAGGTTAGGTTAGGTTAGGTTAGGTTAGGTTAGGTTAGGTTAGGTTAGGTTAGGTTAGGTTAGGTTAGGTTAGGTTAGGTTAGGTTAGGTTAGGTTAGGTTAGGTTAGGTTAGGTTAGGTTAGGTTAGGTTAGGTTAGGTTAGGTTAGGTTAGGTTAGGTTAGGTTAGGTTAGGTTAGGTTAGGTTAGGTTAGGTTAGGTTAGGTTAGGTTAGGTTAGGTTAGGTTAGGTTAGGTTAGGTTAGGTTAGGTTAGGTTAGGTTAGGTTAGGTTAGGTTAGGTTAGGTTAGGTTAGGTTAGGTTAGGTTAGGTTAGGTTAGGTTAGGTTAGGTTAGGTTAGTTTAGGTTAGGTTAGGTTAGGTTAGGTTAGGTTAGGTTAGGTTAGGTTAGGTTAGGTTAGGTTAGGTTAGGTTAGGTTAGGTTAGGTTAGGTTAGGTTAGGTTAGGTTAGGTTAGGTTAGGTTAGGTTAGGTTAGGTTAGGTTAGGTTAGGTTAGGTTAGGTTAGGTTAGGTTAGGTTAGGTTAGGTTAGGTTAGGTTAGGTTAGGTTAGGTTAGGTTAGGTTAGGTTAGGTTAGGTTAGGTTAGGTTAGGTTAGGTTAGGTTAGGTTAGGTTAGGTTAGGTTAGGTTAGGTTAGGTTAGGTTAGGTTAGGTTAGGTTAGGTTAGGTTAGGTTAGGTTAGGTTAGGTTAGGTTAGGTTAGGTTAGGTTAGGTTAGGTTAGGTTAGGTTAGGTTAGGTTAGGTTAGGTTAGGTTAGGTTAGGTTAGGTTAGGTTAGGTTAGGTTAGGTTAGGTTAGGTTAGGTTAGGTTAGGTTAGGTTAGGTTAGGTTAGGTTAGGTTAGGTTAGGTTAGGTTAGGTTAGGTTAGGTTAGGTTAGGTTAGGTTAGGTTAGGTTAGGTTAGGTTAGGTTAGGTTAGGTTAGGTTAGGTTAGGTTAGGTTAGGTTAGGTTAGGTTAGGTTAGGTTAGGTTAGGTTAGGTTAGGTTAGGTTAGGTTAGGTTAGGTTAGGTTAGGTTAGGTTAGGTTAGGTTAGGTTAGGTTAGGTTAGGTTAGGTTAGGTTAGGTTAGGTTAGGTTAGGTTAGGTTAGGTTAGGTTAGGTTAGGTTAGGTTAGGTTAGGTTAGGTTAGGTTAGGTTAGGTTAGGTTAGGTTAGGTTAGGTTAGGTTAGGTTAGGTTAGGTTAGGTTAGGTTAGGTTAGGTTAGGTTAGGTTAGGTTAGGTTAGGTTAGGTTAGGTTAGGTTAGGTTAGGTTAGGTTAGGTTAGGTTAGGTTAGGTTAGGTTAGGTTAGGTTAGGTTAGGTTAGGTTAGGTTAGGTTAGGTTAGGTTAGGTTAGGTTAGGTTAGGTTAGGTTAGGTTAGGTTAGGTTAGGTTAGGTTAGGTTAGGTTAGGTTAGGTTAGGTTAGGTTAGGTTAGGTTAGGTTAGGTTAGGTTAGGTTAGGTTAGGTTAGGTTAGGTTAGGTTAGGTTAGGTTAGGTTAGGTTAGGTTAGGTTAGGTTAGGTTAGGTTAGGTTAGGTTAGGTTAGGTTAGGTTAGGTTAGGTTAGGTTAGGTTAGGTTAGGTTAGGTTAGGTTAGGTTAGGTTAGGTTAGGTTAGGTTAGGTTAGGTTAGGTTAGGTTAGGTTAGGTTAGGTTAGGTTAGGTTAGGTTAGGTTAGGTTAGGTTAGGTTAGGTTAGGTTAGGTTAGGTTAGGTTAGGTTAGGTTAGGTTAGGTTAGGTTAGGTTAGGTTAGGTTAGGTTAGGTTAGGTTAGGTTAGGTTAGGTTAGGTTAGGTTAGGTTAGGTTAGGTTAGGTTAGGTTAGGTTAGGTTAGGTTAGGTTAGGTTAGGTTAGGTTAGGTTAGGTTAGGTTAGGTTAGGTTAGGTTAGGTTAGGTTAGGTTAGGTTAGGTTAGGTTAGGTTAGGTTAGGTTAGGTTAGGTTAGGTTAGGTTAGGTTAGGTTAGGTTAGGTTAGGTTAGGTTAGGTTAGGTTAGGTTAGGTTAGGTTAGGTTAGGTTAGGTTAGGTTAGGTTAGGTTAGGTTAGGTTAGGTTAGGTTAGGTTAGGTTAGGTTAGGTTAGGTTAGGTTAGGTTAGGTTAGGTTAGGTTAGGTTAGGTTAGGTTAGGTTAGGTTAGGTTAGGTTAGGTTAGGTTAGGTTAGGTTAGGTTAGGTTAGGTTAGGTTAGGTTAGGTTAGGTTAGGTTAGGTTAGGTTAGGTTAGGTTAGGTTAGGTTAGGTTAGGTTAGGTTAGGTTAGGTTAGGTTAGGTTAGGTTAGGTTAGGTTAGGTTAGGTTAGGTTAGGTTAGGTTAGGTTAGGTTAGGTTAGGTTAGGTTAGGTTAGGTTAGGTTAGGTTAGGTTAGGTTAGGTTAGGTTAGGTTAGGTTAGGTTAGGTTAGGTTAGGTTAGGTTAGGTTAGGTTAGGTTAGGTTAGGTTAGGTTAGGTTAGGTTAGGTTAGGTTAGGTTAGGTTAGGTTAGGTTAGGTTAGGTTAGGTTAGGTTAGGTTAGGTTAGGTTAGGTTAGGTTAGGTTAGGTTAGGTTAGGTTAGGTTAGGTTAGGTTAGGTTAGGTTAGGTTAGGTTAGGTTAGGTTAGGTTAGGTTAGGTTAGGTTAGGTTAGGTTAGGTTAGGTTAGGTTAGGTTAGGTTAGGTTAGGTTAGGTTAGGTTAGGTTAGGTTAGGTTAGGTTAGGTTAGGTTAGGTTAGGTTAGGTTAGGTTAGGTTAGGTTAGGTTAGGTTAGGTTAGGTTAGGTTAGGTTAGGTTAGGTTAGGTTAGGTTAGGTTAGGTTAGGTTAGGTTAGGTTAGGTTAGGTTAGGTTAGGTTAGGTTAGGTTAGGTTAGGTTAGGTTAGGTTAGGTTAGGTTAGGTTAGGTTAGGTTAGGTTAGGTTAGGTTAGGTTAGGTTAGGTTAGGTTAGGTTAGGTTAGGTTAGGTTAGGTTAGGTTAGGTTAGGTTAGGTTAGGTTAGGTTAGGTTAGGTTAGGTTAGGTTAGGTTAGGTTAGGTTAGGTTAGGTTAGGTTAGGTTAGGTTAGGTTAGGTTAGGTTAGGTTAGGTTAGGTTAGGTTAGGTTAGGTTAGGTTAGGTTAGGTTAGGTTAGGTTAGGTTAGGTTAGGTTAGGTTAGGTTAGGTTAGGTTAGGTTAGGTTAGGTTAGGTTAGGTTAGGTTAGGTTAGGTTAGGTTAGGTTAGGTTAGGTTAGGTTAGGTTAGGTTAGGTTAGGTTAGGTTAGGTTAGGTTAGGTTAGGTTAGGTTAGGTTAGGTTAGGTTAGGTTAGGTTAGGTTAGGTTAGGTTAGGTTAGGTTAGGTTAGGTTAGGTTAGGTTAGGTTAGGTTAGGTTAGGTTAGGTTAGGTTAGGTTAGGTTAGGTTAGGTTAGGTTAGGTTAGGTTAGGTTAGGTTAGGTTAGGTTAGGTTAGGTTAGGTTAGGTTAGGTTAGGTTAGGTTAGGTTAGGTTAGGTTAGGTTAGGTTAGGTTAGGTTAGGTTAGGTTAGGTTAGGTTAGGTTAGGTTAGGTTAGGTTAGGTTAGGTTAGGTTAGGTTAGGTTAGGTTAGGTTAGGTTAGGTTAGGTTAGGTTAGGTTAGGTTAGGTTAGGTTAGGTTAGGTTAGGTTAGGTTAGGTTAGGTTAGGTTAGGTTAGGTTAGGTTAGGTTAGGTTAGGTTAGGTTAGGTTAGGTTAGGTTAGGTTAGGTTAGGTTAGGTTAGGTTAGGTTAGGTTAGGTTAGGTTAGGTTAGGTTAGGTTAGGTTAGGTTAGGTTAGGTTAGGTTAGGTTAGGTTAGGTTAGGTTAGGTTAGGTTAGGTTAGGTTAGGTTAGGTTAGGTTAGGTTAGGTTAGGTTAGGTTAGGTTAGGTTAGGTTAGGTTAGGTTAGGTTAGGTTAGGTTAGGTTAGGTTAGGTTAGGTTAGGTTAGGTTAGGTTAGGTTAGGTTAGGTTAGGTTAGGTTAGGTTAGGTTAGGTTAGGTTAGGTTAGGTTAGGTTAGGTTAGGTTAGGTTAGGTTAGGTTAGGTTAGGTTAGGTTAGGTTAGGTTAGGTTAGGTTAGGTTAGGTTAGGTTAGGTTAGGTTAGGTTAGGTTAGGTTAGGTTAGGTTAGGTTAGGTTAGGTTAGGTTAGGTTAGGTTAGGTTAGGTTAGGTTAGGTTAGGTTAGGTTAGGTTAGGTTAGGTTAGGTTAGGTTAGGTTAGGTTAGGTTAGGTTAGGTTAGGTTAGGTTAGGTTAGGTTAGGTTAGGTTAGGTTAGGTTAGGTTAGGTTAGGTTAGGTTAGGTTAGGTTAGGTTAGGTTAGGTTAGGTTAGGTTAGGTTAGGTTAGGTTAGGTTAGGTTAGGTTAGGTTAGGTTAGGTTAGGTTAGGTTAGGTTAGGTTAGGTTAGGTTAGGTTAGGTTAGGTTAGGTTAGGTTAGGTTAGGTTAGGTTAGGTTAGGTTAGGTTAGGTTAGGTTAGGTTAGGTTAGGTTAGGTTAGGTTAGGTTAGGTTAGGTTAGGTTAGGTTAGGTTAGGTTAGGTTAGGTTAGGTTAGGTTAGGTTAGGTTAGGTTAGGTTAGGTTAGGTTAGGTTAGGTTAGGTTAGGTTAGGTTAGGTTAGGTTAGGTTAGGTTAGGTTAGGTTAGGTTAGGTTAGGTTAGGTTAGGTTAGGTTAGGTTAGGTTAGGTTAGGTTAGGTTAGGTTAGGTTAGGTTAGGTTAGGTTAGGTTAGGTTAGGTTAGGTTAGGTTAGGTTAGGTTAGGTTAGGTTAGGTTAGGTTAGGTTAGGTTAGGTTAGGTTAGGTTAGGTTAGGTTAGGTTAGGTTAGGTTAGGTTAGGTTAGGTTAGGTTAGGTTAGGTTAGGTTAGGTTAGGTTAGGTTAGGTTAGGTTAGGTTAGGTTAGGTTAGGTTAGGTTAGGTTAGGTTAGGTTAGGTTAGGTTAGGTTAGGTTAGGTTAGGTTAGGTTAGGTTAGGTTAGGTTAGGTTAGGTTAGGTTAGGTTAGGTTAGGTTAGGTTAGGTTAGGTTAGGTTAGGTTAGGTTAGGTTAGGTTAGGTTAGGTTAGGTTAGGTTAGGTTAGGTTAGGTTAGGTTAGGTTAGGTTAGGTTAGGTTAGGTTAGGTTAGGTTAGGTTAGGTTAGGTTAGGTTAGGTTAGGTTAGGTTAGGTTAGGTTAGGTTAGGTTAGGTTAGGTTAGGTTAGGTTAGGTTAGGTTAGGTTAGGTTAGGTTAGGTTAGGTTAGGTTAGGTTAGGTTAGGTTAGGTTAGGTTAGGTTAGGTTAGGTTAGGTTAGGTTAGGTTAGGTTAGGTTAGGTTAGGTTAGGTTAGGTTAGGTTAGGTTAGGTTAGGTTAGGTTAGGTTAGGTTAGGTTAGGTTAGGTTAGGTTAGGTTAGGTTAGGTTAGGTTAGGTTAGGTTAGGTTAGGTTAGGTTAGGTTAGGTTAGGTTAGGTTAGGTTAGGTTAGGTTAGGTTAGGTTAGGTTAGGTTAGGTTAGGTTAGGTTAGGTTAGGTTAGGTTAGGTTAGGTTAGGTTAGGTTAGGTTAGGTTAGGTTAGGTTAGGTTAGGTTAGGTTAGGTTAGGTTAGGTTAGGTTAGGTTAGGTTAGGTTAGGTTAGGTTAGGTTAGGTTAGGTTAGGTTAGGTTAGGTTAGGTTAGGTTAGGTTAGGTTAGGTTAGGTTAGGTTAGGTTAGGTTAGGTAGGTTAGGTTAGGTTAGGTTAGGTTAGGTTAGGTTAGGTTAGGTTAGGTTAGGTTAGGTTAGGTTAGGTTAGGTTAGGTTAGGTTAGGTTAGGTTAGGTTAGGTTAGGTTAGGTTAGGTTAGGTTAGGTTAGGTTAGGTTAGGTTAGGTTAGGTTAGGTTAGGTTAGGTTAGGTTAGGTTAGGTTAGGTTAGGTTAGGTTAGGTTAGGTTAGGTTAGGTTAGGTTAGGTTAGGTTAGGTTAGGTTAGGTTAGGTTAGGTTAGGTTAGGTTAGGTTAGGTTAGGTTAGGTTAGGTTAGGTTAGGTTAGGTTAGGTTAGGTTAGGTTAGGTTAGGTTAGGTTAGGTTAGGTTAGGTTAGGTTAGGTTAGGTTAGGTTAGGTTAGGTTAGGTTAGGTTAGGTTAGGTTAGGTTAGGTTAGGTTAGGTTAGGTTAGGTTAGGTTAGGTTAGGTTAGGTTAGGTTAGGTTAGGTTAGGTTAGGTTAGGTTAGGTTAGGTTAGGTTAGGTTAGGTTAGGTTAGGTTAGGTTAGGTTAGGTTAGGTTAGGTTAGGTTAGGTTAGGTTAGGTTAGGTTAGGTTAGGTTAGGTTAGGTTAGGTTAGGTTAGGTTAGGTTAGGTTAGGTTAGGTTAGGTTAGGTTAGGTTAGGTTAGGTTAGGTTAGGTTAGGTTAGGTTAGGTTAGGTTAGGTTAGGTTAGGTTAGGTTAGGTTAGGTTAGGTTAGGTTAGGTTAGGTTAGGTTAGGTTAGGTTAGGTTAGGTTAGGTTAGGTTAGGTTAGGTTAGGTTAGGTTAGGTTAGGTTAGGTTAGGTTAGGTTAGGTTAGGTTAGGTTAGGTTAGGTTAGGTTAGGTTAGGTTAGGTTAGGTTAGGTTAGGTTAGGTTAGGTTAGGTTAGGTTAGGTTAGGTTAGGTTAGGTTAGGTTAGGTTAGGTTAGGTTAGGTTAGGTTAGGTTAGGTTAGGTTAGGTTAGGTTAGGTTAGGTTAGGTTAGGTTAGGTTAGGTTAGGTTAGGTTAGGTTAGGTTAGGTTAGGTTAGGTTAGGTTAGGTTAGGTTAGGTTAGGTTAGGTTAGGTTAGGTTAGGTTAGGTTAGGTTAGGTTAGGTTAGGTTAGGTTAGGTTAGGTTAGGTTAGGTTAGGTTAGGTTAGGTTAGGTTAGGTTAGGTTAGGTTAGGTTAGGTTAGGTTAGGTTAGGTTAGGTTAGGTTAGGTTAGGTTAGGTTAGGTTAGGTTAGGTTAGGTTAGGTTAGGTTAGGTTAGGTTAGGTTAGGTTAGGTTAGGTTAGGTTAGGTTAGGTTAGGTTAGGTTAGGTTAGGTTAGGTTAGGTTAGGTTAGGTTAGGTTAGGTTAGGTTAGGTTAGGTTAGGTTAGGTTAGGTTAGGTTAGGTTAGGTTAGGTTAGGTTAGGTTAGGTTAGGTTAGGTTAGGTTAGGTTAGGTTAGGTTAGGTTAGGTTAGGTTAGGTTAGGTTAGGTTAGGTTAGGTTAGGTTAGGTTAGGTTAGGTTAGGTTAGGTTAGGTTAGGTTAGGTTAGGTTAGGTTAGGTTAGGTTAGGTTAGGTTAGGTTAGGTTAGGTTAGGTTAGGTTAGGTTAGGTTAGGTTAGGTTAGGTTAGGTTAGGTTAGGTTAGGTTAGGTTAGGTTAGGTTAGGTTAGGTTAGGTTAGGTTAGGTTAGGTTAGGTTAGGTTAGGTTAGGTTAGGTTAGGTTAGGTTAGGTTAGGTTAGGTTAGGTTAGGTTAGGTTAGGTTAGGTTAGGTTAGGTTAGGTTAGGTTAGGTTAGGTTAGGTTAGGTTAGGTTAGGTTAGGTTAGGTTAGGTTAGGTTAGGTTAGGTTAGGTTAGGTTAGGTTAGGTTAGGTTAGGTTAGGTTAGGTTAGGTTAGGTTAGGTTAGGTTAGGTTAGGTTAGGTTAGGTTAGGTTAGGTTAGGTTAGGTTAGGTTAGGTTAGGTTAGGTTAGGTTAGGTTAGGTTAGGTTAGGTTAGGTTAGGTTAGGTTAGGTTAGGTTAGGTTAGGTTAGGTTAGGTTAGGTTAGGTTAGGTTAGGTTAGGTTAGGTTAGGTTAGGTTAGGTTAGGTTAGGTTAGGTTAGGTTAGGTTAGGTTAGGTTAGGTTAGGTTAGGTTAGGTTAGGTTAGGTTAGGTTAGGTTAGGTTAGGTTAGGTTAGGTTAGGTTAGGTTAGGTTAGGTTAGGTTAGGTTAGGTTAGGTTAGGTTAGGTTAGGTTAGGTTAGGTTAGGTTAGGTTAGGTTAGGTTAGGTTAGGTTAGGTTAGGTTAGGTTAGGTTAGGTTAGGTTAGGTTAGGTTAGGTTAGGTTAGGTTAGGTTAGGTTAGGTTAGGTTAGGTTAGGTTAGGTTAGGTTAGGTTAGGTTAGGTTAGGTTAGGTTAGGTTAGGTTAGGTTAGGTTAGGTTAGGTTAGGTTAGGTTAGGTTAGGTTAGGTTAGGTTAGGTTAGGTTAGGTTAGGTTAGGTTAGGTTAGGTTAGGTTAGGTTAGGTTAGGTTAGGTTAGGTTAGGTTAGGTTAGGTTAGGTTAGGTTAGGTTAGGTTAGGTTAGGTTAGGTTAGGTTAGGTTAGGTTAGGTTAGGTTAGGTTAGGTTAGGTTAGGTTAGGTTAGGTTAGGTTAGGTTAGGTTAGGTTAGGTTAGGTTAGGTTAGGTTAGGTTAGGTTAGGTTAGGTTAGGTTAGGTTAGGTTAGGTTAGGTTAGGTTAGGTTAGGTTAGGTTAGGTTAGGTTAGGTTAGGTTAGGTTAGGTTAGGTTAGGTTAGGTTAGGTTAGGTTAGGTTAGGTTAGGTTAGGTTAGGTTAGGTTAGGTTAGGTTAGGTTAGGTTAGGTTAGGTTAGGTTAGGTTAGGTTAGGTTAGGTTAGGTTAGGTTAGGTTAGGTTAGGTTAGGTTAGGTTAGGTTAGGTTAGGTTAGGTTAGGTTAGGTTAGGTTAGGTTAGGTTAGGTTAGGTTAGGTTAGGTTAGGTTAGGTTAGGTTAGGTTAGGTTAGGTTAGGTTAGGTTAGGTTAGGTTAGGTTAGGTTAGGTTAGGTTAGGTTAGGTTAGGTTAGGTTAGGTTAGGTTAGGTTAGGTTAGGTTAGGTTAGGTTAGGTTAGGTTAGGTTAGGTTAGGTTAGGTTAGGTTAGGTTAGGTTAGGTTAGGTTAGGTTAGGTTAGGTTAGGTTAGGTTAGGTTAGGTTAGGTTAGGTTAGGTTAGGTTAGGTTAGGTTAGGTTAGGTTAGGTTAGGTTAGGTTAGGTTAGGTTAGGTTAGGTTAGGTTAGGTTAGGTTAGGTTAGGTTAGGTTAGGTTAGGTTAGGTTAGGTTAGGTTAGGTTAGGTTAGGTTAGGTAGGTTAGGTTAGGTTAGGTTAGGTTAGGTTAGGTTAGGTTAGGTTAGGTTAGGTTAGGTTAGGTTAGGTTAGGTTAGGTTAGGTTAGGTTAGGTTAGGTTAGGTTAGGTTAGGTTAGGTTAGGTTAGGTTAGGTTAGGTTAGGTTAGGTTAGGTTAGGTTAGGTTAGGTTAGGTTAGGTTAGGTTAGGTTAGGTTAGGTTAGGTTAGGTTAGGTTAGGTTAGGTTAGGTTAGGTTAGGTTAGGTTAGGTTAGGTTAGGTTAGGTTAGGTTAGGTTAGGTTAGGTTAGGTTAGGTTAGGTTAGGTTAGGTTAGGTTAGGTTAGGTTAGGTTAGGTTAGGTTAGGTTAGGTTAGGTTAGGTTAGGTTAGGTTAGGTTAGGTTAGGTTAGGTTAGGTTAGGTTAGGTTAGGTTAGGTTAGGTTAGGTTAGGTTAGGTTAGGTTAGGTTAGGTTAGGTTAGGTTAGGTTAGGTTAGGTTAGGTTAGGTTAGGTTAGGTTAGGTTAGGTTAGGTTAGGTTAGGTTAGGTTAGGTTAGGTTAGGTTAGGTTAGGTTAGGTTAGGTTAGGTTAGGTTAGGTTAGGTTAGGTTAGGTTAGGTTAGGTTAGGTTAGGTTAGGTTAGGTTAGGTTAGGTTAGGTTAGGTTAGGTTAGGTTAGGTTAGGTTAGGTTAGGTTAGGTTAGGTTAGGTTAGGTTAGGTTAGGTTAGGTTAGGTTAGGTTAGGTTAGGTTAGGTTAGGTTAGGTTAGGTTAGGTTAGGTTAGGTTAGGTTAGGTTAGGTTAGGTTAGGTTAGGTTAGGTAGGTTAGGTTAGGTTAGGTTAGGTTAGGTTAGGTTAGGTTAGGTTAGGTTAGGTTAGGTTAGGTTAGGTTAGGTTAGGTTAGGTTAGGTTAGGTTAGGTTAGGTTAGGTTAGGTTAGGTTAGGTTAGGTTAGGTTAGGTTAGGTTAGGTTAGGTTAGGTTAGGTTAGGTTAGGTTAGGTTAGGTTAGGTTAGGTTAGGTTAGGTTAGGTTAGGTTAGGTTAGGTTAGGTTAGGTTAGGTTAGGTTAGGTTAGGTTAGGTTAGGTTAGGTTAGGTTAGGTTAGGTTAGGTTAGGTTAGGTTAGGTTAGGTTAGGTTAGGTTAGGTTAGGTTAGGTTAGGTTAGGTTAGGTTAGGTTAGGTTAGGTTAGGTTAGGTTAGGTTAGGTTAGGTTAGGTTAGGTTAGGTTAGGTTAGGTTAGGTTAGGTTAGGTTAGGTTAGGTTAGGTTAGGTTAGGTTAGGTTAGGTTAGGTTAGGTTAGGTTAGGTTAGGTTAGGTTAGGTTAGGTTAGGTTAGGTTAGGTTAGGTTAGGTTAGGTTAGGTTAGGTTAGGTTAGGTTAGGTTAGGTTAGGTTAGGTTAGGTTAGGTTAGGTTAGGTTAGGTTAGGTTAGGTTAGGTTAGGTTAGGTTAGGTTAGGTTAGGTTAGGTTAGGTTAGGTTAGGTTAGGTTAGGTTAGGTTAGGTTAGGTTAGGTTAGGTTAGGTTAGGTTAGGTTAGGTTAGGTTAGGTTAGGTTAGGTTAGGTTAGGTTAGGTTAGGTTAGGTTAGGTTAGGTTAGGTTAGGTTAGGTTAGGTTAGGTTAGGTTAGGTTAGGTTAGGTTAGGTTAGGTTAGGTTAGGTTAGGTTAGGTTAGGTTAGGTTAGGTTAGGTTAGGTTAGGTTAGGTTAGGTTAGGTTAGGTTAGGTTAGGTTAGGTTAGGTTAGGTTAGGTTAGGTTAGGTTAGGTTAGGTTAGGTTAGGTTAGGTTAGGTTAGGTTAGGTTAGGTTAGGTTAGGTTAGGTTAGGTTAGGTTAGGTTAGGTTAGGTTAGGTTAGGTTAGGTTAGGTTAGGTTAGGTTAGGTTAGGTTAGGTTAGGTTAGGTTAGGTTAGGTTAGGTTAGGTTAGGTTAGGTTAGGTTAGGTTAGGTTAGGTTAGGTTAGGTAGGTTAGGTTAGGTTAGGTTAGGTTAGGTTAGGTTAGGTTAGGTTAGGTTAGGTTAGGTTAGGTTAGGTTAGGTTAGGTTAGGTTAGGTTAGGTTAGGTTAGGTTAGGTTAGGTTAGGTTAGGTAGGTTAGGTTAGGTTAGGTTAGGTTAGGTTAGGTTAGGTTAGGTTAGGTTAGGTTAGGTTAGGTTAGGTTAGGTTAGGTTAGGTTAGGTTAGGTTAGGTTAGGTTAGGTTAGGTTAGGTTAGGTTAGGTTAGGTTAGGTTAGGTTAGGTTAGGTTAGGTTAGGTTAGGTTAGGTTAGGTTAGGTTAGGTTAGGTTAGGTTAGGTAGGTTAGGTTAGGTTAGGTTAGGTTAGGTTAGGTTAGGTTAGGTTAGGTTAGGTTAGGTTAGGTTAGGTTAGGTTAGGTTAGGTTAGGTTAGGTTAGGTTAGGTTAGGTTAGGTTAGGTTAGGTTAGGTTAGGTTAGGTTAGGTTAGGTTAGGTTAGGTTAGGTTAGGTTAGGTTAGGTTAGGTTAGGTTAGGTTAGGTTAGGTTAGGTTAGGTTAGGTTAGGTTAGGTTAGGTTAGGTTAGGTTAGGTTAGGTTAGGTTAGGTTAGGTTAGGTTAGGTTAGGTTAGGTTAGGTTAGGTTAGGTTAGGTTAGGTTAGGTTAGGTTAGGTTAGGTTAGGTTAGGTTAGGTTAGGTTAGGTTAGGTTAGGTTAGGTTAGGTTAGGTTAGGTTAGGTTAGGTTAGGTTAGGTTAGGTTAGGTTAGGTTAGGTTAGGTTAGGTTAGGTTAGGTTAGGTTAGGTTAGGTTAGGTTAGGTTAGGTTAGGTTAGGTTAGGTTAGGTTAGGTAGGTTAGGTTAGGTTAGGTTAGGTTAGGTTAGGTTAGGTTAGGTTAGGTTAGGTTAGGTTAGGTTAGGTTAGGTTAGGTTAGGTTAGGTTAGGTTAGGTTAGGTTAGGTTAGGTTAGGTTAGGTTAGGTTAGGTTAGGTTAGGTTAGGTTAGGTTAGGTTAGGTTAGGTTAGGTTAGGTTAGGTTAGGTTAGGTTAGGTTAGGTTAGGTTAGGTTAGGTTAGGTTAGGTTAGGTTAGGTTAGGTTAGGTTAGGTTAGGTTAGGTTAGGTTAGGTTAGGTTAGGTTAGGTTAGGTTAGGTTAGGTTAGGTTAGGTTAGGTTAGGTTAGGTTAGGTTAGGTTAGGTTAGGTTAGGTTAGGTTAGGTTAGGTTAGGTTAGGTTAGGTTAGGTTAGGTTAGGTTAGGTTAGGTTAGGTTAGGTTAGGTTAGGTTAGGTTAGGTTAGGTTAGGTTAGGTTAGGTTAGGTTAGGTTAGGTTAGGTTAGGTTAGGTTAGGTTAGGTTAGGTTAGGTTAGGTTAGGTTAGGTTAGGTAGGTTAGGTTAGGTTAGGTTAGGTTAGGTAGGTTAGGTTAGGTTAGGTTAGGTTAGGTTAGGTTAGGTTAGGTTAGGTTAGGTTAGGTTAGGTTAGGTTAGGTTAGGTTAGGTTAGGTTAGGTTAGGTTAGGTTAGGTTAGGTTAGGTTAGGTTAGGTTAGGTTAGGTTAGGTTAGGTTAGGTTAGGTTAGGTTAGGTTAGGTTAGGTTAGGTTAGGTTAGGTTAGGTTAGGTTAGGTTAGGTTAGGTTAGGTTAGGTTAGGTTAGGTTAGGTTAGGTTAGGTTAGGTTAGGTTAGGTTAGGTTAGGTTAGGTTAGGTTAGGTTAGGTTAGGTTAGGTTAGGTTAGGTTAGGTTAGGTTAGGTTAGGTTAGGTTAGGTTAGGTTAGGTTAGGTTAGGTTAGGTTAGGTTAGGTTAGGTTAGGTTAGGTTAGGTTAGGTTAGGTTAGGTAGGTTAGGTTAGGTTAGGTTAGGTTAGGTTAGGTTAGGTTAGGTTAGGTTAGGTTAGGTTAGGTTAGGTTAGGTTAGGTTAGGTTAGGTTAGGTTAGGTTAGGTTAGGTTAGGTTAGGTTAGGTTAGGTTAGGTTAGGTTAGGTTAGGTTAGGTTAGGTTAGGTTAGGTTAGGTAGGTTAGGTAGGTTAGGTTAGGTTAGGTTAGGTTAGGTTAGGTTAGGTTAGGTTAGGTTAGGTTAGGTTAGGTTAGGTTAGGTTAGGTTAGGTTAGGTTAGGTTAGGTTAGGTTAGGTTAGGTTAGGTTAGGTTAGGTTAGGTTAGGTTAGGTTAGGTTAGGTTAGGTTAGGTTAGGTTAGGTTAGGTTAGGTAGGTTAGGTTAGGTTAGGTTAGGTTAGGTTAGGTTAGGTTAGGTTAGGTTAGGTTAGGTTAGGTTAGGTTAGGTTAGGTTAGGTTAGGTTAGGTTAGGTTAGGTTAGGTTAGGTTAGGTTAGGTTAGGTAGGTTAGGTTAGGTTAGGTTAGGTTAGGTAGGTAGGTTAGGTTAGGTAGGTTAGGTTAGGTTAGGTTAGGTTAGGTTAGGTTAGGTTAGGTTAGGTTAGGTTAGGTAGGTTAGGTAGGTTAGGTTAGGTTAGGTTAGGTTAGGTTAGGTTAGGTTAGGTAGGTTAGGTTAGGTTAGGTTAGGTTAGGTTAGGTTAGGTTAGGTTAGGTTAGGTTAGGTTAGGTTAGGTTAGGTTAGGTTAGGTTAGGTTAGGTTAGGTTAGGTTAGGTTAGGTTAGGTTAGGTTAGGTTAGGTTAGGTTAGGTTAGGTTAGGTTAGGTTAGGTTAGGTTAGGTTAGGTTAGGTTAGGTTAGGTTAGGTTAGGTTAGGTTAGGTTAGGTTAGGTTAGGTTAGGTTAGGTTAGGTTAGGTTAGGTTAGGTTAGGTTAGGTTAGGTTAGGTAGGTTAGGTTAGGTTAGGTTAGGTTAGGTAGGTTAGGTTAGGTTAGGTTAGGTTAGGTTAGGTTAGGTAGGTTAGGTTAGGTTAGGTTAGGTTAGGTAGGTTAGGTTAGGTTAGGTTAGGTTAGGTAGGTTAGGTTAGGTTAGGTTAGGTTAGGTTAGGTTAGGTTAGGTTAGGTTAGGTTAGGTTAGGTTAGGTTAGGTTAGGTTAGGTTAGGTTAGGTTAGGTTAGGTTAGGTTAGGTTAGGTTAGGTTAGGTTAGGTTAGGTTAGGTTAGGTTAGGTTAGGTTAGGTTAGGTTAGGTTAGGTTAGGTAGGTTAGGTTAGGTTAGGTAGGTTAGGTTAGGTTAGGTTAGGTTAGGTTAGGTTAGGTTA
>JASTWL010001203.1:0-48559 GCA_035220575.1 Temnothorax rugatulus
AGAGAGAGATAGAGAGATCTAGAGAGAGAGACGGCGCGCGAAATTTCCAAGCATTGTTCCAATGGTCCCCACGAGATCCGTCCTTCGGCTTCTCGCGTTTACGATGGCATCGTTAAATTTGGCATTAAACGGCGCATTAGAGACACTTGTCAAGCTCCTTTTACGAGCCAACGTATCCAGATAGATACGGATTTCAAGGCGGTGGACATGAATGCCTGGAAATTAATGCTCTCTTTCGCGTCTTGCGAAACGGCATATGCACTTTAAGATACAGTAGACTGCATGGATGCCTTTTACATATGGAATTAGGCAGTTAAATCTATGTAGATAGATACGTCATATCATATCTAGACATTTACGTAATAATTACTGAAAAAATCCAAAATTATGTTGTTTTTTTTTACGTATATATTCCATAATTATAATTAAAATTTATTTAATACCGCGTTATTATTTTTTAATTTTATCTTTAATAATTATTCCAATTGTGTTCAGATACATTTCATGATATATTCACAAGTAAATACGATGCGTTTGACCCGAATTCAACATTCATTTCAATTGCTTAAATTTGCCCGTTGTAATGTTCGTTAAACGCCCCGAGCGTTAAGTAGAACGGTACAAAATGCAAACGGTGATCCGAATATTGCGGATGCCGAGTGGAATGTTCGTTTCACCGCGATCGTCGCGAAACGTCCGAATTGGAATTTCTCCCGACTTATTATTTCAAGGTTCTTTATATTTAAGTAATATTATAGCCGATGTAAAAAAGCAACGTTAACGTATAAACGTCAGAATCTCTACGGAAGATCATACAAACAGAAATATAAGCTCGTGCGATAAGAAACATTTCTATTTTCAGTTCCTCACATTCTGCAATGCTAATGAAAGCCCAAGTGATGCAAATTCGTCGATTCGCGATACATGACGATGCACAAATGGAATGTAAGTCACACTTCAATCGCCTGATCTAATCGTTTTCAAATGTCACATCACGTTTTCGCGCGCGACTGATAGGAGAAAATTACTTCACGCGAGACAGCCGCGATGGCTTCTCTCTCTCTCTCTCTCTCTCTCTCTCTCTCTCTCGCTCTCTCGCTGTTTTTATTGTATTCGTTTCCGGCTTGCTACTCTTAAGTCGGAGCCGGAGATGCGTAAGAAATATCCCCCAGCTACCTCGCTATCGCCGACTCGATATTACGATCACGTACCATTCTTCCGCTATCCTTCGAGTGCAGTCTTTATGCAACGAATCGTTACTGCGTGTCTTACTTCGTTTACATTTTTCCTCCTGGTATTCTTTTACTTTTCCAACGATACGAACTGTCTGCAAGGATGACAAGATCTCGGAGAGGCATATGCGTATCTAGCTTGTATTAATATCAGGAAGGCTCATCAGTGTTTTTGTATAGAAATTCTGTTTAAGTAGCTATAAAAGTGACTGATAATACATAAAATTAAAAGCTGGTTTAATAAATACATTTTTTAATTAGAGAATAATTTATGTTGGAGTTTCTATCATCTCGGAGTTAAGAAACTGGAAACATTTGAATGCTTCATTTTTTTAGTATCGATCTGTGTAAATTTCAAAATAAACACAACACTTTTTCTGATAATTTTGCGATATTTGAACGTGCCTCAGTGGTCGAATTCGCAAAGAATTCCGCTTATCACGGATCCTATATTTTCCGCAATAAATTCTTTACAGTAATTTAAAAAAGAATGCTTTAGCATCAAAAGTTAAATCGATTATCGATTTATGTAGATTTACTGTTCTAACGAAAAACTATGTTTCAAGATCGACAAATCGGCTCGCAGTTTACTGAGTTGGAAAAAGTATACAAAATGATTAAATTCTGACTAATAGGAGTCGGGATTAGACAGTCGCACTTTTAATGAAACCGGATGTGCTGACCAGAGTAATAAAAATTAAGAATTAATTATACCTTTAACATTTACGTAAAATTTGAGCGAAATTCATTCAATTTTCCAAACTTTTTATGTTCAAACGACAAAGGACAAAACTCGCAGAAGAGGACGAAGGATGTTCGGGAAAAAGGATGGCAACGACGATTGTCGGGTGCGTACGTAAACAGCCACTTCGGTTTCATGAAAGGAAATAAGAAGGATGGTGGAAAACGGAAGAGGGTGATGGCACTTTTCGAGTCCGAAGGAAGCTTCGTACATCGCGAGCAGCATTACCCTTTCTTACCCCTCTCCACCCCCCGCTCCTTCGCTCTACTTATTTCGATGCCGTTCTGCATATTGGGACGCCATTGTAGCGTCGCACCGAGAATACGCGGTGCGCTTGAAAGCGCGTAAAGCGATCGTCGCCCGTTGAACGGTGAGCAAAAAAATCCCCCTTTCTCGTTCTCGCGATGCAAACTCGTGCATTCTTACACTTTATTCGCGGAGTGCTTTAGATCTATCCTAAAGGAGAGTGGGAGACTCGACAAGCGGGTGTTCTGGAGGGACGAAAGATCTGCGGGATCTTGAAATTGAAAGATTTGAGGAATTGAAACCGATTTACTTTATTTTTCAAGGAAGTTTTGCACCCAAATGTTCTTATCGCCACAAAATCGATATGTTGTCAATGAAGAAAATGGGTTGGAGAATTCTTTTGTCGACATTTGATTGCGGTCTTTGCGTTATTACACAGTGTGTTTTTCTTCTTTCTTAAAAAAATATAATAGAAAAGTATAGAAAATATTTTTTTTCAAACGTACCGTGTTCTTGTTGATGCCGTTATTATGTGTAAACATAGCGCCACTCTTACTATTTTTTTCACAGCCCTTCCTTGTGACTTTTGGGAGTTGCACGGTTCAACGAGGAAAATTGGTGTCTATACATTTCGTCTCACATATAACGGTGACGAGAAATTTGGCGTGTGTTAATCGGCGTAAAGAAGAAAGAGAGAAAGAGAGACAAAAGAAGGGAAAGATAAAGGGAAAGAAAACGTGAAAGAAATTAAAAAACTTCGCCAATTAAGAAGTTAATCGCTACCGCGCGCGCGCACTTGATAACGAACACCCGGTAGTTCGATGTTTCTCGGATCGGTCGATACTCTTTTTATCCGCTTTATTCGTTCAATGGAGTCGCGACCTACTTCGCGGTAATTATCGGCGGCTTTAATAAAACTTGTCGTCGACGGAATAAAGCGAATTTAATTGGCGCGCGGCTATCGAAACAGACGGAGATTCAGGGTCATTCGAGAGATATCGCATTTGAACGTATTTCTCCTAAGTTCAATTTAATTAAAAATTCTTGATATAATTGTTGAGTCGTCGCGCTGCTATTCTTCGCGACTATTTTATCAAGATTTTTATATATAAAAGAAGCGTTAGGTTGCTAAAAAGAAAACTAAAAAATAATGGACGTTAGAAGAGAATTAATCCGTTTTCCAATACCATTAAAATAGTACATGTCCGTATCTTTTCGAATCCTTGATTGTTACGGGTGTTATGAAACCAAAAATTCAAGGTAACAGTTTTTGATTTTTCGTTATTCGTCGCGCTGCTATTCTTCGCCACTATTTTATCACAATTTATAAAGGTTGTATTTAGGTTAAAAGCTCGGTTGGAAGCTAAAAAATAATTGAAATTAGAAAATAATTGGTCTGTTTTTAAATACCATTAAAATAGTGTAATATTTGTATCTTTCTGAATCCTGGTTTGTTACGGGTTTATTAAACAAGAAACTAAAAGTAACAATTTTTAATTTTTTATTATTCGTGGCGCTGCTATTCTTCGTGATATTTTATCATTTGCAAAAAGAAGATTGATTGTGCTAGGTTGAAAGCTAAAAAATAATTCAAGTTAGAAAGGAATTAATTCGTTTTTAAATACCATTAAATAGCACATGTCTGTATCTCTAAATTCTTGATTGTTACGCGGATGTCACAAAACAAGAAATTGAAATTAACAGTTTTTGATTTTTCGTTATTCGTCGCGCTGTTATTTTTCGTGACTATTTTATCAAGATTTATAAAAAAAGATTGCGTTAGAAGCTAAGAAATTGGAAACTAAAAAATAATTGAAGTCGCAGAAGAGAGTTAATCCGCTTTCAAATACATTAAAATAGTCCTACAGTCCGTATCTTTCCAAATCCTTGACATTGTTATAAGTGTTATAAAACGAGAACCTAAAATTAATCGTTTCTTTGATATTTCATTAATCGCGCGCGTCGTAATTCGTAATATATTATCCTACAATCAGCACACGATTTCAATTTGAGAAGCGAGGTCAGTTCTCAAAGGGGGCAACGCAACATGGGCTAATTATGTGCTGGGCACAAAGGCTTGGGCTGTGTTATAATCATATGGAAATTAACAATGTTGCCCGCGGAAGTGGCTCACTGCTGGCTGGTTATTAGCGCGCGATTAATTCATTAGAGTAGAAGTCTATTAGGTGCGTGCGCCCGTGGAGTACAAGCGGTCTGAATCGATTTTACGCGGCAAAACCTACGAACTCTCGAAAAGGTCCTTCGTGCAGAAAGGATTATCCGCGTTCGTGATGATCGGCTGTGAACAATCGGGACGGTCGAACAAACGCTCCTGTTATTGCGTTCCAGGTCACGTGATGCTGTTTCATGGACAAGCGCGATCCAAAATGGCGCCTCTGGCGTGATAAGGTCTCTCTCTCTCTCTCTCTCTCTCTCTCCTCTCTCTCTCTCTCTCTCTCTCTCTCTCTCTCTCTCTCTCCCCCCCCCCTTTTGCTACTGCTGTTTGACTAAACTTTTAATGAGATTCGTAAGATTCTGTCGGGAATATTTCCATTCACCTAGCTCCTTATGTCAGCTTAAATCCGCTGCTAGTTTGAAGGTTAACTCTGTAGACTTCTTGCTAGGAAGTATATTGATGAAGGAATTGATGAAGGAATCGCGGGATATTGATTGAACATGGCATAAGGAAAATGCTGCTTTTGGTTAATTAGAATAAGAGTGCGCATGATATTACAAGGTACAAAGTGCATAATAATGAAATAAAAATGTTATCTAATTAATTAATTAATTAATTAGTTAAGTATCTGTTATATATTATGATATACGTATCTTTACGAATTAGTAGTAATAATTTTATCTTTTTGAAATCAGTTTTTTTGTTTCATGATTATTTATGACAATTTTGAAGATAGAAGGAATTTTGTAGAAAATGCATATATTTAATATTTAGTGAAGTTTTAGAAATAAAAACTGGAACGTAAAAATTGCAAAAGTCATATAGAGTAAGACAATCGTCACATTTTTCAAGTAAATATTGGTTCAAGAGCAATAAAATTTGAGAGTTAGTGAAAATATACCATATAATGAATAATCTAATAAATTTAAATGGGAAAAGTAAGAGCTCTCTATAGAAATCATGAAAAATAGATTATCGCCTCAATTACCAATATTACTGCTATTGTGTTTGCAGAAAGATTTTATTACGAATTTTAACGGACTATAAATATCATTTGTTTACTTCCAACTTAAAATATCGACAGAGGGAAAGAATTTTCCCTCTCTTCTTCTTTAATCCCACGAACAAGCGAAAAAAACTGTTAGAACGGAAATGGGAAGGAGAGAGAGAGGACTGGGTTTTTTTTGCGGAAGTACAATGGATATATATGTAGGTAATTCTGAAAACGGACGCGCGCGTGTGTGGGACTCAAGTTGAGATGAGTTTTATCTTTTTCAACCTCAAACACTTTCCACCACCCTCTAATCACGATTGAATGAATAAAAGTTTCTTTTGTTAATTATTCCTTGGACGTTTCACTTGGAGGAAAAATGGATGACGGAAGGAATATTCGCGGTGTATTTCTAATGTCCAAGTGTACTCCTATGTCTTGCTTACTAAATCATTCATGCGGGTTTTTTTCCGTCCGATATGTTCTCGGATAAGAAATTGCCCGAACAAATTAGAGTTATTATGTCGCACTTCTGTCCCGATATATGGCGGTAACGTTTTTGCTCGTTTGTATAGGATAATGAGTTAAGATTAAGCAATTTAGGAACATATTACGGTACCTAAATAAAAAGATCTCATTAAGGTAAATAAGGTAAGGTTAATAATATCAATTTAACAAAAGATATGTCAGAAGCGATTTGACGTTTCTTTAAATATGTTGTTAAATGTGGAAATTGAAAAGATGTTTTTTAAAGGATTTACCGAAAGATATATATTTGAAGAATTATCACAGCACACACACACACACACACACACACACACACACACATACATTTCGAGCTTTACAAGGATAAAGAATAAATATAAAATAGTCAAAGTAAAAGATAGGGGATATTATAGATAAAGGTAGGTAATCTGCAAAATATAATTCCGAAATTAAATTACTTGCAGTAGCGCGGTATTAGCGTAATGCTGGAAGTGGACGAATAATTTCGCCAGTTTCCTCTGGACCAGAATATTTGAATTGTACGCAACTGTATTAGTTGACCGGCAAGAAAAGTTCTATCCATTTATCACAGTAAACATTGCAGCAGCAGGCATCGGCAGTAGATTGTTTATTTTGACTTGTTACTTATGTCAGCGTTCTATTCTAGTAAACCCTTAACTCTTAGCTCGCTGCTAATTTTTGGAACCGTTCACATTCATTAAAGTAGACTCAAATAGATGGGCGCGATGTGGAATTGATATTTATTTTTATTTAATGGTAATTTAAAGAATTAAATAAAATTAAATGTGGAACTAGAATTTTAATCTTATTTAACGACTATTTTAAGAATTAAATAAATGAATTTTTAAATAGAGTTAATTACCCGTTTAATTGTTGAATATTAATTTTTGTTTTGTAATTAGGAGCAAATTCTCTAGTTTTCCAAATAGAAAAGAAATTATTTTTAAAAACTTAGCATTAATACTTATTACAGACATATTTGGCTTCAATTCTATGGTTACATTCTATTTATATTCAATTTTAGGATGCTTGATGGGTATGAGCGTTTTTTTCTTTTCTACCAGGCATACTTCTATAAGATTCTTTCTCAAATAAAAGTAAAAATTTGGTTGAATTAAAGTTTCACGAGTCACGCAGCTGTTCATCCGGCATAAGAAGGTCTGGCAAAATAAATTCCTCTTCTGCTATTTCAGGAGTAATAATGAGTACTTCTTTTCCAGTCTTGCTGGACTGTCCAGTGATGAAATTGGACCTGCACAGAGTGATTAAATAATTAAAAATTAGAAAAACAAGATTGAATTACAAGATCATATTGCAGTCATGTATATATGTTATTTGATCATTGAATTGTGACTTTTATTATTCACATTTCTTAAAATTTAATGTTTAAACACAATTATTATTTAATAACAGACTATAATATGCTTACCCCTGTTGATCGTCTTGCAAATATTTAAGTAGTTTAATTTCGGCCGCCCTTAGTTCGTTAAGAGTTAGACGCAATTTATTTTGCTCCTCCTTGGTTAATACTACCTTTGTTATTTTGGGCGTCGTACGATTCTTTTGTTCCCTACAATTTGCAAGAAACCTATTCATCCACGCTAAAAATCTGATAAGTCTACTGTAAGACGAGAAAAAATCACCAACTTTGAATTCCAAATCCTCTGTATTGATTAGGTGTGTCAGACTCGACTTTTTTATTTCGCCTTTTATTTCTTCTTCTTTAAACTCGTGTCCCCCCGCGGGCCAGTTCGATTCAGATTCATACAACCACTTCGGTCCTAACCACCACTCGGATTGCGCTAGTTGCGAAGGATTGCAGCCGCGCGAAGGAAGATCTGCGGGATTTAGTACCCCAGGCACATATTTCCAGTCGTGTTCCGCGCTAAGCGATCAAATTTCTTTTACTCGGTTCCACACGAATGTTCCCCATTGCATGTCCCGTTTGATCCAGGCTAATACCGTAGTTGAATCGGACCAAAACGTTGACTTTAAGACTTCCCTTGTTAAAGACTTGACCACGGCGTCTGTGAGCCTAACTGCTATGGTGGCTGCCATCAATTCGAGACGCGGGATTGTTGCCTTTTCCGGGGCTATACGTGACCTGGCGCTTAACAACCTAACTTCTATTACACGTGTATCTAGGTTTTCAATTCTCGCAAAAACAACTGCCGCGTAGGCCGACGCACTCGCATCACAAAACGTATGTAGTGTCAAATTACCTCTACCGAGTTTTCTTGGAATTTCGATTGTATTTAATATAGGTAATTCCTTTAGCCAATTTAAAAACCTATCCTTACGACTATCTATAATCTCCGTATCCCAGTCTATTTTCTCCGTCCATAATTCTTTGAGTAATAATTTAGGCAGTAAAGACGCAGGGCATGTGAACCCAATGGGGTCGAAAACTTTGTGCGTGGTGGATAAGATTTCTCTTTTCGTTACGACTTCCGGATAGTTACTTTTTAATATGGCCGGATTAATCGCTATTGTATCTCTTCCTTTATTCCATAAGACGCCCAGGACCAATGTTGTTTCGTTTTCCGACAAGTCCCCTGAGCTTTCCCATCCCCGAAGTTCAAACCCCCCCGACGCCATAGCCGACGTGGCTTCTTCTCTGAACGTTTTCAATTCGTCTTCTGAGTTTACACTCGTAACGCAATTGTCTACATAAAATGATCCTTTTAATTTTGCTATTAACTCCGGATTTTTCTTTACGTTTGATAGATGCAACTCAATAATCGCAGCTAATAAAAAGGGACTACATGTCAGACCAAACACTACACGGCAATGTCGGAAGATTACAATTTTATTGTCGACTATCCAAAAGAAACGTAAATGATCGCGGTCTGTCTTGTTAATAACTATTTGTAAAAACGCTTTCTTTATATCTGACACGACTCCAATTTCGCCTTCTCTAAACTTGTTTAAGGCTGAAGGCACTAGTTCGATTAAATTCGGCCCTTTTTCCAGACACTGATTTAGAGACGGGTAACCTTTATTGCACGCCGACGCGTCAAACACTGGTCTAATCTTAGTCGTGCCATGCGTCTTTACTACCGGGCGGTGTGGTAAATAATGGCCTAAATCATTAACTTCTTTGTCCGGTACTCTCTCAATAATACCCTCGGATAGCCATTGCTTAAAAACTTCGTCGTACGCTTTCAGAAGACGCTGTGTCGTTAGCCTTTCTATACATTTCTTTAATCTTAAACGTGCAGTGTTATAATTACTAGCAACAGGCGCGTGATCCTCTACCCATGGCAATCTAACTTCATACCGACCTTCCTCATTTAATTTAGCTGTTTCCTTTAAAAATTCTCGCGTTTGCTCTTCTCTAACTAATTTACTCGCCTTTTCGATCGGGTCCGCAATCCCGACCACATCCAAACGCCATAGATCTGATATATTGGCCTCCTGTACGAATAATGTAGTGATCATTACCGCCGCGTCGACCCTTTGAGGTTCTCTCGGCAATTTTCCTATCACCGTCCATCCTAACCGTGTTTCGAAGACTGTCAGACCATTCTTTAAATCGTACTTGCGGCCCGTTATTAATTTGCCCGCTACATCCGCGCCGATAAGAATATCTATCGAGCTACTGCTCTCTCCAATGTCCGTTAAATGAATATTTTGATCCCGTAATTCCTCGACCCACTTATCTTTTTTAATGCTTTGAATTGTAGAACAAATAGTTTCCTGATCCATTACCGAAAAATTGCACGCATAAGAATCATCGAGATTTTTTAGTCGTATCAAAAATACATTATGTGTTTTACATTCTGATTTAACCCCGCCAAACAAAGAATGCGAAATCTCCTGCCTGCCCTGCGAAGCATAACCTAATTCTCTTGCGACATCGGTGCGGACATATGAACGTTGGGAAGCTGTATCTATGACCGCTCTTACTATTTTTTCTCGTGACTGCGAGTACAACTTTACGCGAAGCGTTTGTAAATAAACGTCACGCATTTCGCACAGCGTGGCTAAACTATGTTCTTCCGCGGCTTTCACGGGATCTTTATTATCGGGTTTATTCGGCGGAACATTTTCTTTGTTGACTATACCCGGGCACATCACTAACACGTGTCGTCTCGAACACCAATCGCATCGCAATTTAACCTTACATTTTTGAGACACGTGTCCGCGCTTTAGACAATTAAAACAGCATCTTTCTTTCTTTACGATCTCTTTTCGCTCGTCGAGCGTTAATTTTCGCGCATTTTCGCAGACCTGACTCTCGTGACTCGACTTGCAAAATATGCACTCCGCGGGCTTAGGGTCTTTAGAAACAAGAAGAACACTAGCGCTGGGTGCTTCTTTCGCTGCTTCTGTCTTGCTCTTCTGCTTCTTCGCCTGTTCCGCCGGTAATCCGAATCCTATCAGCGCCATGTCGATGCGTTCCTCATTCTCGACCTCGCGTTGCAAAAATTTGAGAAGATTAGAAAGTCGGTCGGTAATCTCCCGTCCTTCATTATCTTCCGGTCTCTCTCGTCCACTGCGTTGCCATGCGCGTAGTACTTCCTCAGGGAGCGACGATTCGACTAAAGGATAGAGCATGGCAGCGCATCTGTCCGTTGTCACGCCCAGCGTTTCCAATGCGCGAATGTAGCACTCAAGTTTATCATACACACTCGCCAGCGATGCCTTCTTGGTTCCCCTCACCGCGTTCTGCAATACCAAGCCGAGCAACTCCCGCACATAGAATTCTACAATGATGTCCTCTCGTCCAAAACGATTTTTTAAACTCGCGATCGCTTTCACATAATTTTCTCCCGTTGGCGGGAAACTTTGCACGATCTCCTTGGCACGAGAATCCGGGAGCGTAGCTTGCTGCAAATATTGGAACTTATCTTCATTACTTATCGTCTGGTCGTCGTGTATTTTCTTGAACTGACTCCAAAACGGAAGCCACTCCTTGACCATGCCACTGAATTTCGGCAGTTCCAATTTCGGGAGGTTCGCTTTCTTAACGGCGCTGGAAACTGTCCTTGGTGCGTCGACCGACGTCGTCTGCGTCAGATTTACCATCTTCATCTTTGCCGTAATGAAGTTCGTCTTATACCGATCGTCCGATTCAAGCTCGTTCATAATGGTGTCGTCGTCCGCATCCGATTGGAAAAGAAATTGGTTGTACGTGGAATGTACCGTATCCAACTCTGCCATCTTGGTTTCAAGAAACTGAAACGCTACCATCTTTTCTTCCCGCGGCCCTTCGACGTCCATTTTGGCCGTAAAGGCATTGAGCGCCTTCGTGAAGTTCGCGCGCAGAATTTTCCTCTGCTTTTTGGCAGCATCCATTTTCTCGCTCTTGAGTAAGCGTTCGCGTAACGTAATTCTTGAAAAATACGAACGCCCTGTTGCACACGAGTGCAGAGGTTAGACTGCACGTAATTCGCGCCTTCCTAAACACTCCGATTGCGGAATGTTCTTTTCCCTCCAAAAGAGTCCTGTCACGGTCGCCAGATGTTAATTACTTGACTTTCGTTTAGATGGAGGGGTTCGACAAATCACGACACTTATCTATCGTAACTGCAACGACGGTTTATTAGGCACTCGCGACGTGCGACGTGCGGCTTATGTGAGCTCTGACTACAGACTACTGGGATTCACTCCCCTCTCCTCTCCTCTCTACCCGTCTTGTCGCTCGTCTGCTGTTTTTCAGAAAACAGATACACATATACATATATATATCTCCTAGCAACTACCAGCACACCCCTGTTGATCGTCTCCAAAAGATTGGCTAGTACTAGGGCCAGCATATGTTTCGTTAGCTCCATGAAAAGTTCCAAGAGATTCAAATTCTTCTTTTATTATTTTGGGATTGACAATTTCTTGTCCAGTCACATTTCTTAAAATGGAATGTTTAAACACAATTATTATTTATTAAAAGACTATAATAACTTAATAATAAGATGCTTACCCTTGTTGACCTTGTTGACGTGTTCCACGAGACATTGAATATTTGTTTTAGTGATTCGGCAAGCGAGACAAAACAAGAAAATAGCGATATCGAGACTCTTTCATACGCTTGAATTTTGATCTAATATCGAAGCTTGATAGTATGAATATAGCAAGATTTTTTATTGTTCTTGATTTGATAAACGAGCGAAAATCTCGTCTCGATCTCGTTTCGTTGGTTTCTTGATATTCGAGATTCTCGATCGTTCAGTCATAAGGTCAACGTATGTCTGGTCAAAGTATGAAACGATGCGATGGTCGAAATCGCTATCCAACGTGATCGTCGTGTTAAGGGCCAAAGCACATATGACAGTCGTAGATGTGGACGTAAGTAACGCACAAGTTTGACGTATCCTGATTTGTCAGGTCGAGGACTACGACTGTCGTATATCGCTACGCCATGTTATGTGCTTTGGCTCTTATTCGATCCGGCTCGCGATTCTCGCCGTCGGAAGTCCGCTCGAGACGGAATTCGCCGGACCGCGCTCCGAAAAGTGCGCCAAAAACTCGCGGAGCTGCGCGATGACTGCGAACAGCGGGATTGAGAAGTTTCCGCGTATCCGACGGGTTCGCTTGACAAAATCTTTCTGGGCTCCGGAATCGCCTCGCTTCCGCGCTTCAGTGTTCCCGTCAGGACAATTAATTTACGCGAGCCAATCACATCGAGCTACATGAAATCACGCGAGATTTATTGTCGAGCGAGGATCACTTCGTTTACATTTTTTTTCAGTATACAAAGGATTCGTGAAAGCGAGCGAAATCATCGCCGAACATGATTCTTCGTTTATCGCAACGGGATGGCGCCATCGATTTAATTTACGATTATTTATTTGACCGATTGATTTTTCACGCGGAGTTCGCAACAGTCCTGTTTAATAAATATTGGTTGAATCTTTAGTAATTAATTAAAAATAATTAATGAATTAATAATAAATTAATAATTAATCAATAATTCGTTATTAATTAATTAAATATTCGTTGTCTCTTATATATAAGCATATATTTCAAGATTCTCGTTTTGTCTCGCTTGTTTTTTGTTTTCTTGATTTCGAGACAAATATAAAACTTCATGTTAAACGATCGAGACAAGATCTTCAACTAAATAAAAAATGCAAAGAAAATCGAGCGAGATGCTTGACAGTCTCGTCTCATACCGAATCACTAATTTGTTTGGATGAAAATCTTTTAAATGAGATTGTAAGGAATCTGTGTTATATACTTTTATTCTATTATTGTTGCAGAACTTTCGATATTTGCACCATAGATGATTTGTATCATTTTCTATGACTTCGTAATGTTGCGACCATTTATCAATGATTTCTTCTTTTATTATATTTGCTTCGTTGCTATGATAACGATTTATATGCTCTTCTATTTTGTGTTTAGTCGCATAGCGTAATAATTTCTCATTGGGACACAGTTTGCAATTTGCAGAATACCACTCTTTTTTGGTGAAGTGCCTCCAAAGTGGGAAAGGGTCGTCCCTCCACTTTTAAACATCGTCTTTAATAATCTCAAAATGATGCTGGATTAAATGGTTTTTTGCTTTTGAAAAGTCGTTTTTTATAAACTTGTCTGTAATGCAATGCTTGCATTTTTTTAAATCAGCGTCAACCTTTTGAAAATTTTTCCACACTGGATCACTATTAGAACGTGACATTATGACGAACAATGTGGAACTGAATATGACATCAGAACTTACACAGAAATGTAAGGTGAAACATTTTGGGAAACGTCTAAGGGACACATGTAAACTTTTACTAAACATAAATATTGATATACAATTGTTTGAAGGTTGCTAACAATAGATAAATAAAGTAACCGCTCGTGTGTCAAAATAAACTAGGAATAAAGGCCAACAATCGAGCACAAACGTAGATGTCAAATTAAAGTTCATTTAATAAACATAAATATATATAACGGGACTTTTCGACCGCACAGGGTCTTCTTCAGCCGATACAAATTATAGTCGCGCAATAAATCATAAGTAAAAAAGTAAAAATGTATAAAAGTACAAATTCGATGGTAAATGACAAAGCCATCCGGAGTCACATTTTACATAAGAGCATTCAACTATTAAAATGTAAAATTGTATAAATGTATATGTATAGGTCGTGGCCTAGTAGACAGCGCACTGGTCTATTGAGCCAAAAGTCCCGGGTTCGATTCCCGGTAGAGCTAGAAAATTTTATTCGGTCGTTCTCCTCTCGGAAGGCAATGGCAAACCACCGAGAGTATGTCTTGCCACGAGAACTTCTCTAAAAAAATATAGCCGCTCGGTATCGGCGTTAAAGTGTAGGTCCCCATATACAATGTGTATAATCCAGGTGCGCAACACATGTATATGAAGAGAAGTCACTACACTCGGACACGAGTAATAGGACTGAGGTGAATAGGTATTTGTAGAGTCAATTGTAAAATGTAAAATTGTATATATGTGAATGTCTATAGGGTCAATACGCAAGTCTGTAGTCAAAGATGAATCCATGATTAATGACCACACTGTTGTCGGACTTAAGATTTAACGCCTTTTAACAATTGACTTGGTTCGTTTTCGCCAACCAACGAAGATTAATTTAAGTGAGTGAGTGAGAGTGTGAGTCTAAATTGTAGTTTTATCTTTTCCACAGTTCTCAATTAATTAGCCGATTTTTTTCCTGCTTAAATTTAACTGCTTATGTTTTTCAATGTGCCTTTTTTGTTCGCCTATTTCGAAGAAAATGTTGAAAAAGTTGCACTTTTATTTCAAAGTGCCAATAATATTGTGCAACATTTCACGCGGATACCGAAAATTATTTTACACAATAGTTTTGTCTGTGACATGAAATATGCAATGTTATTTGCTATAACAAAGAGACAAGGTTAACGGCCAATAACGAGCAGCAAGAATGTTAAAGATTAAAAATATATATTACAATGTTAAAATGGATCCATTTTAACATTGTAATATATATTTTTAAACTTTAACATTCTTGCTGCTCGTTATTGGCCGTTAACCTTGTCTCTTTGTTATATACATACGAGCCTGTTTCTTTATTTATTATTCGCTATAATTCTTATTTGGGTAAAGTAACGTTATTTTACGTTCGAAACGATTTTCTTACAACAGACGTGTGTATATTATTGAGACACGATAAAGCTGTTACAGTCTAGATTCGATTTTAAAAATATATTTTAGACAAAAAACATAAATGAAACATAAAAATATGAAAACAAGATTTAAATTCATCTCTATTAAATTTTGCAATCGAGGCGATACTAACATTTTTGTAACTCTAGATATTTAGAGTAATTTGGAATAATTTAAATATATTTGTTATATGGATACCAACAAGTATATTCTAAAACTAATATTAGACGTACTTTTGCTTCTTATGCTCTAAATCAATTTGATCGATTAATTTAAAATTGCAAAGCATTTCTTCGTTCTTGAAAGTCAAATCATCGAGAATGAGAATAGATTATTAATTCTGCAAAAGTAATATGAGATGCTTTCAATAAGTAATGCAATACAGTTTTTTCTCATTCAAGGTTTGCTTTATTGCAATTTTAAATATATCATATTTTTCGTCAACTTTTGGCTGCAAAAACCTATTTTTTTAACATACATTTCCATTTAATTCTTTGCCTTACGCCACCTAGATGTGAGAGTCTGTGTGCGGAGCCTTTGCAGTACTACTCTGTCTCTCAGCTACTTTCATACTTCGAATATGACTTTCTTGTCATTGCCATTTCTCTTCCCGCGGATTACATCTTTCAGAGGACCACAAAGAGATAAAAGTCAGAATGTGCAAAATCTAGATTGTAGGGTGGTCTGTCTTTTCTCACTTACAAGAGATATAAATATTCGATTTTGCAGATTTATGGATGTCGAAAGATCGAACGTCCATCAATTTCATTTTAGTCATGAACGGAAATCTTTTTCTATTTAGTTTGAAGTTAATATTCAACTTTAATTCAAATTTTATTATAATAAATTTAAAAAATGAGCTTTTATTACTTACTTGCACAGATATTCTCCAAACATAGTTGATAAACATTTTTAATTTTTAATCGCTTGTCAAACGAAAGCTATTTGTATCCGGATATTGGAATAAACAGTATTTCTCTTAACCTGGCCTCTGATATTAATCCATCAAAAGCGTGCAATTATCTTTTCTTCCATTTTGTATTTCCAAAAGAATGAACGTAGGGGGAACACACGCATAAGCGTGACGTAAATAGATATACGGCCTTCATCATTTCGGTTATCATCGAAAGCGGTTCGAACGATAAGCCATGGTAAACGAAAGGATAATCGACGCAAATTACGGCCCAGAATAGATCGGTAATACGCGGACGAACGGCAAAATCGATCGGCGGAGGCGTGTCTCCTCTTCCTTCTGCGTGATCGATCATTCGGGCCGCGTTGTCGATCCCGCGCGGCGCGATCGACATGCAGACCACGCAGCTAACCAGATCCCGAATTCATCGTGTCGACCTGGGACCGTATTCTCGAGCCTGCCCTAATGATTTTCGTATGCGACTTTCTATTTGAAAAGCATTGAACCATTTCGCATGCGAGTTTCATAAAAACAATTCGAGAATAGGGTCCCTGGCCATTAGCAAATTACTACGGTGTAAACAGTATCGACGGTGCCCGCGGCGATCGGTGAATCGCGTATATGCGCGTGTACATCGCGAAAAGATGTAGAAAGGCAGCGGGCGGAGGTTCAGCCAGTTAGTTAGTAACCGGTGATTACGGCGACGTTTTACACCGGCTTTAGCCATCTAATAACCGTTTACATCAAAATGAATTTAGCGATCGGCAGCTGTTATCGTTTGCACCGCAACGATCTGGTAAGTCCGCTTTTCTCGGAGATGCATTTGGAAAATCATCACTTATTCTTTATTATGATAAAATTAATAAAATTGATAACATGCCGAGTAACCATGGCATGCGGTCTTGTCTAATGTGATCTTGAATAAATCATTTAAATACAGAAAGAAATCTAGGAAAATAAAATCGAACTTTATCAAATGAAATCATAAGATCCGTGAGTAATTACCTTTTTTGGCTATTATGATTAATAGAAGGAAAAAAGAAGCATTTTGTGAGACACATAATAATCTGAGAAGCCTTTTATTCCATTACGTACTTTGGAACTTGCATTCGTCACAATTACGATATACGAGCGATATACATAGATACAACAAACAATCGATTTCTGATACATAGATACAGTTGAAATATTTCACGTCAAAAAATGGAATGACGCGTCACATTGAAGGAGCATGGACGGCGATACTGAAAATTGACGTCTCTTCTCTTCACCATCGGCTATTAAGTTGCGTAATAAACGACACCTTGCACGACTCGCTTGTTTTTTCCACACACGAGGAGTTTTTTCCTCGTTTTCCATCGACGCAACGTGCGGTACTCGTGTCGAACCGAAGAGAACGACTGCGCGTTCCACATCGCCGCGGCTCCGGCACTCGGCAGCATCACGGATTTGGGAATCAAAAGTACCGCCGAGTGATGTAGACACTCCCAATACGGTTCGTCACGGTGCGGCCTCGTCATCGCGTGGACGAGAATAGACGTATGCCCGGATGACTTTGCGATTTGATGATCGGCCTCGATTATTGGCTCACCGACGTTACGGCGGCGGCGACTGCGAGTTCCATGAGATCCATGAGATTCGTAGATTTTATCCCTCCTGGTAGCTCACCATCGAGAAAATAATTTCGATCGATTTGCTCGATCTGACATATTCTATCCGTTCTGATATTCGAATCTGAGATCGCTCGCGCGATCGTATTTTGCTCAATAGAACAGGCGCTATGAAATAACAGGATTATTTGAGGCATTGTAAGTGATTGTAATTATGATTAAAAAACAGGTTTCAAAAGCCTTATCTTCATTCAACAGACTTATCAAGTTTTACATTCACACATATTGATGTCCAGAGGTCGTTAATTGCCGCGTGTTAGCAGTAGAGACTGGTTTCTCTTAAAACATTAAGATTTATTTTTATTTTATATTATTTTAAATTCTCATTATAATTATATTTAACTAGCTGTTGGAACTAGACATCGTGTGCTTCCAGCAATATCATTTAAATCAATTACTCAATCCGCCAAGGGAGCGAATCTACGAGCGGTTAAAGCGCGAGATTTACGATTGCGCAATAATCGATTACAATCCTCATACTTGTATTTCGATTTTTGTTGTTCGAGAAGGAGGCATCCAACCCGAATATGCCGCGTTCCACGTGTGTACATACCGTCCGCCCGCTTCGGAATCTCGCCTAGACATACGGGACAGCGTTGCCAGATACAACGAACGATAGATAGCCTTACCTGTAATCTGAATAGCCTAAAACCGCCATCATTCCTGCCAACTCAAGTAATTTAAAATCACAAGAAAAAAGCGGGTACTTTAAATTTTAATAAAAATAAAAATAAGAGAAAAAGAATTTTTTTTATTCAATGTTTATTCTTATTCTTAATATTGTATTTATATTGTTCATTGGATCTTAATGTTTTTTTTATCATTCGTTTTGTTGAATTTCTTCGACACTAAAAAGTGTTAAAACTTCTTCAACTATCTGCTCTTCATCCAATATTGATACATTAGTTGCCTTTGGAGTCTCGTACATTTTTGAATTGAATAATTCGTACATCTTTGGATGGGATTTGAAGGTCAAAATTGCTGTTAGCATTGCGAACTGCATCCTATTTCTAAATTTTGTTTTGACGGAATTCATTACTGAAAAGACTCTCTCAACTACTGCATTACTTATTGGTAAAGATTGCACTTTTAAAGCAAATTGAACCAACTCTTTAAACTGTTGACGTCCGCTGGCATCTTTGAAATCGTAAACATTAGACCAAAATTTGCAGGTATCAGACATTATTTCTTCTGAAAAATAGTCACGCCAATTTACGAATCCAATATTACGAATCTGATTTTCAATTATAGTTAAATTAGCTCCATCGTCGAGTAATTCTAAGGGCAGATCATTAATTGATGGCTTTGTTAATGTACACAATATTTTTCTGGGTGTAAATCTTGTTGACATTTTAAGTATTAAAAAATTATTTGGCATACGATCAACAAGTTGTTTGCACAGAATGATCAGATAATCATTGCATCTCTTCTGAACTTCCTTCAAGTCTTCTGAATTGCATTTGCATGTCAAACGTTGAAGTTTTATACCCTAATCAATCTCTTTCGATGACTTGAAAGCCAACTGATTATTTAATACTTCTGTAATGCATGTCACACTTTCAGTTGCTTTTAATTTTTCCATAAATAATGGTTTTATAAAACGACTACACACTGATAATATGAATGTCCACAATGCTTCAAATAGTTTGTAGATATCCTGATTTGAGCTTTGAAAAAGAATATTTACTTCATTGCTATCATGTAGAATTGACTTTAAAAAAGTTAAATATAGCTGACTGGTCGGGTCTTCATAGATCATAGCCAATTGTCTTGCTGTATAACATCTATTATCTTTTCGAGCTGCAACCATTTTAAAGTGTGACTTTAGCTCAAGCCATTGATACGAATACGAATGACTGCACCTTCCCAAGCTAACCATCGAGTATCAGAAAGTTGTATTATAGCTAACATGTTCTTGTCGTTATTGTTGATCAAATTAAACAGGTTTTTATACTCAATTCTTTTAGAACTATTTGAAAACCAATTACGTGACTCTCGTATTAAAAATTCCAAACTTGAAGGTAGAACATCAGATGCTTTAGAGCTACACAGATGCAAAGAATGGCATATGCATCGAATCAAAATTAAATGTGGCAAAGGAACGTTGTCTCTTAACAAAGTAAATAATGAGTGATTTTTTCCAACCATATTACTTGCTCCGTCGGTTCCAATGCTTATCAAATTTTTTATAGAGAGGTTGATGCTTTTTAAGTAAAAAGTAAGTTCTTCATATAAACTTAGAGCCGATGCATCTGTAATCGTAATAATACCCAAGAAATCAGTAATAATATTCTTGTGTTTTGGACTGAAGTATCTAATACATATCGCCATATATTTTGAAATAGAAACGTCTGTGGATTCATCTATAATGAGAGAATATGTCACCGATATCTTCCACGAGTTCAGTCAATAAAACAGGAGAGATTACATTAGTAATTAGCCGTGAACATTTTGTGCGATGTAAACGTATTTTTCCTATTTCACTCTTCTCTCCAAGTTTCACCATTATTTCGCTTAAATGATCAATGCTCCTTACTGCACAATGAGTAGCTATGAAAGCAGCTAACTTGAGTTCTGATGCTTTAATTGTATCATCAACTACATCTATTCTGAATGAAGAAATTCTGTTTTGATTCACAAAAGATGCAGCAAACCGGCGATGTTTTGTGGTCTCTCTATGGTTTTTTAGATCCGTTTTATGGGCTCGTAATCCCGTTTTACAAAATGTACAATATGCTTCTTGAGAAATTGCATTCAAATCTGGATTTTTCGTTAACCAGGCTGAAAATTATAGATAAGAAAAAATGGATATTGGATATATGGAAATATTGGATATATTAGATGGATACAAAATTGGATAGAGGTTATGATAGTTTTATTATAATGGATATAGCAACTGTTATTATATTATACTGAAAATTCCGGCAAAGATTCCCAAGATGGTTTATAATGTCTCTGATATTTTCCGTGTTTACCCATTTTTGAAAGCTAGGTAAAAGTGGCCGCTATGGCTCTAGCGTGATTAACGTTGCGCGCGACGCACAATATCCAATAAGGATTGAATTTTCTATTTAAAGGCCGTAGCACTTTTACGCATAAGGAAATTAACCTATCCGAGTCCTTCATTTCTCTCTCCGGCCTTAAAGCTCGATTCTCATTGGATATCGCGCATCGCGCGTCGCGCCATTACTATAGGAAACAATGTAGACAATCATATAAATAAAAGTTCCCGAAAAATCCACCAAAAGCGCATTCTAATGGTCGCAAATAGAAGAAACTCATACCAGAAACGCGGTCGGTATTATTTACATTGGTAATCTAATGCGGAAATTTTTAACTCATTGTTTTATGCTGTTTAAACTTGTGCAAAATGAAAAAATGAAGGAAATGATTAACAAGCCTAAAATCGCTTACAAAGAATTAAAAATAGCCCATTTGGGCTTTAGTAGAGTCCCTCTAATAAGAGTCGCGACATCTTGAGTTTCGGCAAAATAAGAGAGAAAGAGAAAGCGATATACAAGTGATATACATTCATATTGCTTTCTCTTTCTCTCTTATATCTCTTTCTCTTTCTGTTTCACGTACTTTTGCCGAAAAATGGCGGACCAATCAAAAGTTACAGCCTGTTGTCGCGACTCTTATTAGAGGGACTCTAGGCTTTAGGCTATAACTCTAGAATTTGAATAGCCGCAGCACTTTTTAAATAGCCTAAATGGCGGTAAACCGCCTAATCTGGCAACGCTGATACAGGAGATTAGAGGCTCCTGGCATCGTTAGGGTAGAGTGAGGAAGAAGGGTCGCGGGTACCAGGAGCCAGGACCCCCCACAGCGAACAGGATTGTTCCCAGCAGGGCGCTACTAAACATCTCCGACTCTCCGCTTTTAAAACAAAACGTAACCACATCGCCGACGGAACCTACTCGTTTCGTGCTTAATCGTGCCGCATTAATTACACGAACCCTGAGTACGTTCGTTTCTTCTGCTTCTCCACTTCAATTCTTTCCTCTCTTTCTTTCTCTCGCTGAAGAAGATTTCCTCGCACGCGCGTTCGACATATGTATAGATACTTTCTCGGGTGAATCGTTTTTTGAACCCTCCTTCAGACCGGCACGTATAATCGTGTTTCTATTGAAGAACTCACACACAGCTGAACACACTCTTGAGACATGATTTAATAATAGATCCTTTAATAGATTCTGCGAGTCAATTTTATACTCGTTATACATATTTGTAATTCTAAGATTTAATTGAAGAACTCAGATGCAGTTTGTTTGAGATCGAGTTTGAGATATTCCTAAGTTTTGTTTTTCACTTTAATAATTGAGAAAAAAGTGTACGTATTTTTTGTTATAGGTTTTGAATATTGTAATATTTTCCCGAAGATGATTTGAAAAGAAAACGATTACTTATGTGAAAAACCTGACTTGAGATCCAAGAATACATTTTTGAAACATTGAGATTAAGAAAATACTGTTGAATAAAATACTGTTCTTTATTATGACGTAATAAGATTAAGCAGCGAAATTTTTGGCGGAAATTTAATTTAAATTTTTTTATTGATTTATTGAAATCATACAATTTTATTTCTGTCTTATTGTTAAATAAAAATCTGGAAATAATAAATTAATATACACAAATACAGTTTTATATTAAAATTAAAATAGATATAAATTTTATTCTTTAAATTTTAAATAATAGATTTGCTAATTTTTTGAAATGGAATAATTAGGTGACCAATCATTTAAATTGTCATTAAAAGAAATAATTAAATAATTCACGTATAACAGATTATTGAAATTCGCTATTAGTATTTATATAAATATAACCAGATTAAAACAAATTCTATTATTAATCAAGATTCAAATAATAATATATCTTTTCCAAAATACTCTCTCGAATGGATTGATCATTATTTTACGCGACGCTAATGGTTCCGCAAAACGAAGCACAATAACAACCATTAAGCAAAATATGTAAGAAATAGAATATATTCAACGTATATACATTTCTTTCGTAGTACGTTACATATTTCAAGCTGCGACACATATATATATACACACACATATCAATCTGCGCGCTCGTTGTTTACTACGCGACACACTTCGCGTATACACAAGGTTACAGCTACCGCTGTATTATTCGCGCTCCAAAATTCGAGCCGGTAAGCAGCAGCGAAAGCTGCTCCGTAGGTGATTAGTATCAGTTATTATCTCTCGAAACACAATTACGACGAGTACCGGGAGAAGACATGATCATTCCTTACACGCTTGTCAGTAACAAATAATATTCGCGCGATTCCACGAACAAATTCTCGAGGCGACAGATTAATCGAAGCACTCTGCGCGATTTATTCATTTAAGTTTTAAAATATAAACATTAACCATGATACTGTTATTTGCGTTTTGAACTAACCGCCGATTTCAGTTTAATAATTCGTGTAATGATTTTCGGGAGAGAACGTGGAGTAATACACGATTAGCCGGATCACGTATTATCCAACAGAAAGCCGTAATACATCTATCGTTTGTTAATAATTGGATTGAAATATTAGATTGAAATATTATAGGAACAGAATATTCGACATGAATTTACATTATAAAGCGTTAAATATTTCGGGAAACGATTTCGGCACCCGACGCCGAGCGGCGTAGGGCGCGCTGTTGTTTACATAAAAAGTCGTCGCGTTATTATTCGTAGTTATTCGAGCAGGGAGGTAGCGACGCGAGCCGCTCTCCGCATACTATCGTATTATCCCTTGAAACTTGAAACGTGGTGATCAATCCGCGGAATCAATTAACTCTCATGATTAATTAAACCGCTTATTCATAGAAGCAGGTATTTTGCGTATTGGACAATGGGAATTACAAAATACCGTTCCGTTGCAATATTTACGAGTGATTAATTTTTTAGTGATGCTTGAAATCGAATATATCTCACATCGCTTTGGATCTCTCGTATTTTGGATTTAAATGTGATTTATCCATTTGCCATTTTCGGATTGAGAGCGTATAATGCGTATAATAAATCACGTGCACTGAGTCGAACAATTCAAGTAACAGAAAATCGTTGAAAATTAGTGAAACAGAAAATTAGTGAAATTAATATAATATTTCGGATATTGCGCGTTGCGTGCAGTTGATTGCCTTACAAAGTATTGCATAATATCTGAAAGAAGTAGGAGGCTTGGAAGGCATCGGACGATGGCGGAGCAACCATGGTGTAAGTAATTCATTTTTTATGTATTATTTTCATTATTCGGAAATTATATCGGTATTTTACTGAACATCTACTGGAAAAGGACGAACAAAAAATTCGATGCATGCAATAATTACTTTTAAAATATTAATTATTTTGACCGTTGCTATAATTGGACTATATTTGTATTTTACAGATCAACGTAATTGCGTTATAATTTCGCCGCTGAGCTTCTTATATCGGTGAGTAATAAATTATCTTTTATTTTAATATAAAGTAATGGGTTTGTGAAAATATATACATATGTATGTACATTCCTATATGTGAATAGGCTAAAAGAAATTAGCTAATACACACATACCTGTTATTAAAAATATTACTTAAACCTGTAATATTTTAATATGAAATATTTGATAAGTAGAGTAAGTTAAATAAGAAATGATAAATAAGGGTCAATTTTCTTAACAAAAATTATTTTGAAATAAATTAACATGATATACGAAACACTGTAGGTATATTGTTTCCAAAGTTTCCAACAATTTCGAGGGAAAAAGAGAAAGAGTTGACAGAGGAAAAGATTCAAAGGTAAAAAAAGATTACAAACGCGAAAATAAACATACACGTCAAGCGGGTTTATTCCCTTCGTTTATGCCGGCCATCGAATTTGCTGCGAAATCGATTCGGAGAAATGCGACGTTTCGCGTGTGTACATTTCAAAAGACAGATGTCGAACGAAACGCGTGATATTTTTATCTGCAATTCCAGTTTTGCTTGCGCAAGAATTTCCTCGCTCGTAGCAGAAGTTCGCGACTTGTCGATTATCTCATCACACTCATCAGGGAGATCGTAAAAATAATTAATAGCCGACGTTGCAATAATCACTTTGCCTAATAGCAATCTGTTATTCATGCGAGCGACAGGTCTCGTCGGCAAACGAACCTGCGGGAAGAAGATTCATTATTCATTGAACCGTGCACAAAACACATATGCTCGATTAATAATCGAATTGAAAATGAAGAATTTATTTGCTTGAAAATTAACGTCCTTAGGTAGACGCGTCGCAGAAATATTTACGCAAACGAGCGTTTAATTTTAAATGATCATAACGCACCTTTGAAGTTTTTTTCCAATGAAATTTAACTTTATCCTAGGGTTCCTTATTATTATTCAGCCATTGCAAGCTTTCCTCTGACCCATCTAAAAATTTCATAATTTAATAATAATAGAAATGTTTGGGAAAATATAATAATAATGGAATACAAAACGGCACTTAAAACTGTCACTGAAAGTATAATTACGATATTTAAATAACGCTTACTTTCAGTAGGTTCAATGTCCACTTCATTTTTGTTTTCCTTACATAATTTTTCGAGTTCCCGATGTCTTTTAAGTACGTTTTTGTAACGCTCATAAAGTCTACCACCAGCAGGTACATATATTCTCTTAGAATTATTCCGATTTTTAAGAATTGATGGTCTGAAATATACGTCAGGATCTTCCGAAGGAAAAATATCTTTTATTTGTTTTTTATATTCCAAGAAATCGTGTGGTCTAATGACACTGCGACATAGATAAAAATTACATGTATATCTTTTGAATATGTAGTTTGTGTAATATAATTACATTTAATTTAATTTTAAAATACAAACTTTACTTACGTTGTACTGTCACATAAAATATTATCAATAATTAAATTTGACAGATATTTTGGATTTATCTGATAAATGATGTGTGTTTTATATTCTTTTAAAATAAAACGACCTGTCGATGTTTTCTTTAACATAGATAAAATTGAAACATTTTGTAATTCCTTAACACGTTCATCACATTCTTCCCGAGATGAAGAAGCATTGCAATGTTTTTCCGAAAAGTTGTTAAGATCTACATCATTTATATCTATAAATATTATATCATCCGTAGAGTTATCGTTTTGCACAGCTTCGAAGTACCAGCAACTTCTTCAATATCAGATGAATGTACTGTTTTTTCATGCGTTTTTAATCGATTTAGCGACTCATCATTTATGAGTTGTATCGGTAACTGTTTTAATGTACTTATTGTATATGTGTGTTCAACATCTTTTTCCTATTGGATAAGAAGTTCAAATTGTAGTTACGTATATTTCGAAAGTGCATATCACAAAAAACAACATTATGAAACTAGATTATATTAAAAAAAAAAGATAAAAATAAGAAATATCGTAACACAAGAATAGTGGTCGAAATTAATAGTGTTTCTTATGAAATCTCCTTTCATGGACAATTAAACATAAAAAAATATAGTAAGGAAAAGTTCCAATAAAAATACTTACTTGTGACGTTTTTAATTTCTCTCTTTCGATTATAAATCTTGTGTAGGGACCAACTAACTTTATTAATTTATTTGCTATTACTTCGTTAGGAACGTTAAAAAAACTAACAGGTTCGTTTATATGCTCATCTGTAATAAGACGAGATAACACAATTAGTTTTGATAATATAACTGTGTGCATAATATTTAGCTATGCAAAATAAAAAAAAAAAACAATATTTACGATCAAATGCATCTATATATTCTTCAAGCTGCCATTCTACTAATTTTTTATGTACGAAATTCTCTTCGCAGAGCTCTTTCTCGCTTCTTTTAGAATTCATATTTTTACTATCTTTAGAACTCATTTTCTCATAATAACATAAAGATGTATGTCGTCGATATAAAAGGAATATCAATGAAATGTAGTATCAGTAATCCCCCCTGCACGACATGTTTAATATAGAGGTTAAACTTCTTGCATTCTACATTGAAACCTTCAAAGAGTGACTATAAACTTAAAATATAAATCTCAATACTTACTGTAGCAATAATAGTTTTCTTCGCCACTTCAAGATACACATTTACGTAAAAGCAGTACTGGAGGAAAGTGACTGAACCTTGAAAAAAAGGGAAGCGAGCACTAATCCAATGCGTGGTAATTAGCGCAGCACTAAGCTGAGATCCCACTATAAGAAACTGTTAATTTTAAGACAGTTCCTCTTGAATGAGAATCCTCTTGAGAAATGAATCCACTCTTCTTGAGAATGGCAAGAAAATCCGCCCGTGAAAAAGGTAATAACCACACGAGACGTCTCTCAAGCCGTCCGGAATACAATGGTCCGTGAACGACTGCGTCCAACTCGGGCAACTGCGTCGCGCGTCGCGCGCGTCTTTTATTTCGCTCGCTAAATGAGCGGGAATGGCAGATGCTTTTACCTATAGATATACAGGCATAGCCGTAGGACTCTGCATATTATCACATCAACAAATTTAAAGAAGTTGCTATAACTTTCTTTCTTTCTTTCTTAAGGCTTCTGGTCCCTGAGCCGAGAACTCCGCGTTGACGGTGGCGACGTACCGTCGCGGTAGAAATAAGAACCCTCTCCAATGGAGAATACTGCTCTCTGTGACATGTTGACAACCTATTTTGTGTTGCGTTAAATTTCTTTATTATTCGCTCTGTACTTGTGCTATAACGTTTAACGTATTCGTGAAACTCGTAAAATTGACCGAGAGGTAAGATTTGCAAGAAATACGCCGGGTCTACAATGAGTCGCAGTCGTAAGAGTCGTAAGAAATTGACCAATTACAGTCTATTATTCTCCTTGCGGTCGAAGAATAATGAAGTGTAATTGGTTAATTTCTTACGACTCTTACGACTGCGACTCATTGTAGACCCAGCCATACATATGCGGAAGGAACATTCTCCACTCCTTTCGATAGTCGTCAAACGGCTTGTTTTTCCATATGTTTAGGCTTCGTTTTATGGCTGTTTGTTTATTGTCGAAGGAAAAGGATAGTATCCGGTCAATTTTAGAAGTGTTCTGAAACGATCTATAGTGATTTTTTATTGAAATGTCTTTTTATTTCGGAATTTAACGCAACTTAAATAGGGTGTTATTTCTCGCCTCGATAGCAAGAATTCAATATGGCTGCGGTGACTACCCAGGAGCCTTAAGATTTCTTTTAGTTGAATCTATTACGCAGATGTTGTCTAATTATCCAAATAATAAATTCAATGTACTTATTGTCAGTTTGATTTGACCCTCCAAGCAGAGGGGTATAAAGTTATTATAATTCTGGTAGTTTAAACAACATTATACATTGTATATATAACTACGTTTGAGTTCAGTTTACCTTTTACTGTTGACTAAATTTTAGAGTACAAATAACTACGTCACATTGTAGAACTAATTCGAATTTTAGTCAATTTGACTCGATACCAGTTTGTGCAACTAAATTCGCGCAACTCCGATACTTGGTTGTCTTTACCCGATTATTTTTTTCAGTGTACGAATGGTAATAGTTATTATTGGATTGTCAGTAGTGGGGGGAGGGGGCCAACTTTCACACAGTTACGAAAGAATCTACATAAAGAAATCGTGTATATATATATATATATATCTATATTATTACACAACACACACACACACACACACACACACACACACAACACACACACACACACACCACAGCACACCCACACCACACACACCCACCACACTATATATATATATAATATATATATATAATATATATATATATATATGATTCTTTACGCCGGGCGCGTGCAGAAACATAGCCTAGATCTATAAAATATCTACAGCATATGTTATACACACTATAAATATAATCGCTCGTGCAGAAATCACCCGAGCGATGAAAATTTATAGTGCACGTAACATATGCTGTGATTTTTAGGCTAATTTCTGCACGCAGCCCTGCGTAAACGAATACACCCATAGATCGCGGAAATCGTTGTATTTCTTATCTATTTGCCGTTGCGTTCGTCACCAGGGAGTTTTTTTTCGGAATTCAAACGCTCGAGGATCACCCCATTATTTTGGCCAATCGCGTGTTTTCGTTATCGCGCGCGTAGTAATTTCGGCAAGTACGCCGCGCGAAGGAATGTAAGGGATGGGGGTGGGGGACAGTTCCCATCAGGACACCGCGCGATACAGCTGCGACGTCGCGACGCAGCGTGGATCCTTCGATCAACTTCGATCGTAATCGTATTCGGTCGCGAGCGAGCGTGATGTGTGTAATGTCGACCCACGATTGAGACAATTTTACATCCGAGTACCGTGCCCCGCCTCTCCTGTCCTGTAAGTACGCAACGCTTCATAATCGTTTGACGCGAGTAATCGTGCTCCCGAATGCCACCGCCATGTCGTCCCGTCGAGAAGATCGCGCGGTTTTCGCCGCGAACGCGATACATCCGCCATGTTTCTCGTCGGTACCGTTTTCCTGAAAGATGCTCGTCTCGGGGTCGTTTTTTTCGAATGATGGGACACGTATTTATGTATACGCGAGCGTTACTTCTGTAGTAACTTATACGATAATTCCTCCACGTAAATGGGGGTTCTGTAGTAACTTACGATAATTCACTCATTTACGCGGGATGAATTATCATAAGTTAAACTACAGAACCCCCATTTACGTTGAGGAATTATCGTATAAGTTATTATAGAAGTATGCTCGCGCGTAAATGTAGTATGTGACAGATAGTGTATGTATATGTGTGTGTGATCATCAATATATCATGTGTATAATATTATATATTAACCGGAGGGAGTTGATACCGAGGAGAATCTTTAAGAAGGAAGGTGCATCCAAAATCACACACGTATGCATATGCTGTCTTGTACTTAAATGTCTTGGTAAATTGCTGTCTTGCAAAAGTTGAATCGAACGAGAAAGTGATCTGTATCGCAATTTCTATTGTAGGCAAGTTAAAATATTAATTGAATCGAACGAGAAAGTGATCTGTAGCGCAATTTCTATTGTAGGCAAGTTAAAATATTAATTGAATCGAACGAGAAAGTGATCTGTAGCGCAGTTCCTATTGTAGGCAAGTTAAAATATTAATTGAATCTAGTCCATTATATTATGATAGACGTTGATTTTATATATCTTGGTGTCTGGAAATATTAATTATTCACGAAAGCAATAACAACAAAATAAATTTTGATAAATTTTATATTCGTATTCAGCAATCTCTAACATTTAAAAAAATAATTAAATTAAATATGCTCTTCTCACACACTAAAAAGATTAGATTCTAAAAGGATTAATTAATATTTAATCTAAATATCATAATAAAAATTATAATAGCAAAGTTTTTGGAAGTGGTGGACAAATCAGTTAATATTTTTAATGTAAACTTTACCTCGAATTTTTATATTTATTGTTAGTCATCAAAGGATTTTTTTCTACAGATATTTGAAGACTGGTGGATAATGGATTTTCGTGATTGAGCGCATACACGGTTCTCTCTATTTAGATACTAAACGTTTTGAATTCTGTTACACTGAGACTTTACTTTGGAGTATGGCGAACTCTTTGGTAATGAAGTTTTTAACAAGGTAAGATTAAAGATTATGCAATATAATTATAATTAAATTATTGTTTGGGAATATTATATATAACATTAACATAATTATTTTTTAAGGTAATTATCAATGAGAGGGGCTTTCTTACCGATTTGGCTGAAACTTCACAATTTTGTATATTTTGGTGCGTAAAACATAAATCTGTAAGTTAAAATTTGCTCGCTCTTAATTTTAGGAAAAACGTTATTAAGTACTAAAATTGACTGTTGCGTGGTTAGGATGTCTGTTATACCAACATGATAGATGCACATAATCATGTGTAGTGACATAAAAGTGCATGGAATTACAGTAATAGTGCAGTATAACAGCAACTTCTCATAATAGTCTGGCGCCTTTAGTTGTGTGCTATTATTTGACTTTGTATTTATATAGACTTCAATGTACCAATTATTTTTTGCTTTAAAAAAAGCATTAACTCTATTTCTATTATCTTTCTTAACCATATAGTTAAAAAAGATAATAGAAATAGAGTTTATGCTTTTTTTAAAGCAGAAAATAATTGGTATATTGAAAAGTCTATATAAATACAAAGTATAACAAAGTCAAATAATAGCACATAATTAAAGTAAGGCACCAGACTATTGTAGGAGAGGTTGCCGTTATACCGTATTATTATTGTAATTTTATACACTTTTACGTCACTATGCATGATCAATTTTAGTACTTAATAACTTTTTTCCTAATTGAGAGCGACCATTTTAACTTATAGATTCATGTTTTATGCACCAAAATACACAAAATTGTAAAATTTCAGCAAAATCGGTGAGGAAGCTCCTCTCCTTCATAATTACCTTTTTTAAACCACATTTAACTGCAATAATTAAATTATTTATATCCAATCAATTAATAATTTTTAAAATATAAGTAATTTACCGGAGACTATTTATTTATTATTGAAAAAATTAATAATTATTTTCCACTAATTATTATTTTTCAAATAATTAGTAATTCATTTTTTTGATGAACTATTAATTATTTTAATAATAAAAAATTTATTTCTATTAATTACCAGTTTACAAAAGAAATTAATTTATTTTCAGCTAAATACTAACTTTCACGAACTAGAGAATTTTCTCTGACAAATTACCAATTCTTTAAGTAATCTATAATTTACTTTTACTTAAATATTATTAATTTTGATGTAGATAGTAATTTTTTGTGACTAATTACTAATTTGCTAATTCAATAAAAATTTAATTTGTTGTTATTGCTAATTTTGTGAATAATTACAAAATAAAAAAATGAAAATTTTCTTGCCGATCCCTGGTAACACTACAAAATGTATGATATCAGTACAAAATTACCTTTTTCAAAAAAGGTAAAAAAAAGTGCGCCAAGTATACGCAATGTATTTTGTAAATCCAAAAATCCAACCTAAGTAGTAGCTTTATTTCTCCTTCACAAAATCATGTTACCTAACTCAACTCAAGTGACATGTATTTCAAAAAAAGATGTGAAATCATTAAATTAAATTGCGCCAATTGCAAAGAGATATGTATATTGCTTTGAAAAATAATTGTTGTGCAACTACTTAAAAAAAATAAAACTCAAGTGGTATCTTTGTGCTCTTATTCAAGGGTCTTCCTATTCCAACCCAAGTGGTAACAGCTTCTTAATTCTCTTTAACAAATTTTTAATATTACAAAGAATTATTTTAATTACAAAGAATTAAAGAAGTAACAGTACAAAATAAAGATATTTAATTAAAATAAAATAAATAAATTATTCTTCTAAAAAAACTTGGTGCTGCTAGACTTCGAAATTCAAACATTAAAATTTAAACATTAGTACTAAGATTTGTGATTGAATAAGAAAACAATAAACATAATTTAGGGAAGAATATGACAGGAGTAAAAAAGCAGCACCAAGTTTTTTTTTTACAAGAAAAATTTATTTATTTTATTTTAATTAAATATTTTTATTGTGTACTGTTACTTCTTTAATTCTTTGTAATTAAAATGATTCTTTGTAATATTAAAAATTTGTTAAAGAGAATTAAGAAGCTATTACCACTTGGGTTGAAATAGGAAGACACTTGAATAAAAACACAGAGATACCACTTGGGTTTTATTTTTTAAAAGTAATTGCACAACAATTATTTTTCAAAGTAATATACATATTTTCTTTGCAATTGGCGCAATTTAATTTAAAGATTTTACATCTTTTTTTGAAATACATGTCACTTGAGTTGAGTTAGGTAACATGATTTTGTGAAGGAGCTACCACTTAAGTTGGATTTTTGAATTTACAAAATACATTGCATGTACTTGGTGCCTTTTATTTTCACCATTTTTAATTAATTAACAACATTTTTAATTAATTAACAACAAATTACTTTGACGAATATTTTTAGAAAATATACTTAAAATTTTATGAATTAAAGTTTTATTTTAATTTATAATTATATTTTTTCATTTAATATTAAAATTATGACAAAAAATATAATTACATAAAAATTTTTTTAATATATCAAAGTTTACTTAAGAATTTAAATAATACACAAAACTTGATTTTTTATCAATTATATGAGTTTAGATATGTAATAATTCTGTCTATACAATACATATAGTAGATATCTTTACTTTTTTATAATGGATTTTCTATAGATATTTATCATAAAGGTAATGTGAATATTATAAATCTTTTATGGAAATCATGGAGTTATGACAGTTCTAAGGTCTTTAATAGACATTACGTATGAATACTTTTTAGTGTAAAAAAGTTTAGAACTGCAAAATTGTATACTTTAAAAGTATGAATATGTTCACTTCTGTAATACACTGTACACGGACACTGAACTTCTTTATGTAATTTGTTGAATTTGATTTAATTTGATTTGATTAAAGGCTGCATCCTGATTCACTGTCAGTACTGAAATATTTTACGTCACGTATACTATATATAGATTTTCAGTTCTGACAGCTGCTGACAGAGTACTGACAGATGCTGACAGTAAATATCGGAATGTAGTCTTTATTAATTAAACAAAAATACGCAGTACATTTTATCAGTCACGTTGAAGGAAGACTGAGATTATGAACGTGAAAATGTGTACTAAGAATATTTTAGGATATCCACGAATATCCGTGTCACGCGATTGCTCATGAGAGACTAACGAACGTGAAGAATGTAGATGTCGTGAGAGACATTCCTTATGACCTGACTTCTATATACTAATTAGAATGCTTACTTTGCCGCCATTTTTTATGCTAAAGATAAGGGACACCATTTCCTGTATCATATACTAACACGTATATAAATCACAGTCATTATTCGGTGATTTAGATCACGTGATACACTCACAGACAGTGTGCATCATGTGCATCATGACACGTGCAATGGCGACTCGGTTTCACTTCTATCTCTCTTTTTATCACACGTGAAATAATCACAGTGAGCAGTTCAGTTAGTATAGTCTGTGCTTATGACTTATGACTAATATATTCTCGTGCCTTTCCGTACAATTCCGTACAGTTTCGTGCACGTGCACGTGCATTTTGCATCAGCATCAAACTACATTGAATGCATGTCTTCATGGATCAGCAATATGATATGAATATTGAGATATTAAATTGAATAGATATTGATATATTAATTTCGATAGATCTAAATAGGTTCTTTCAAAATGTCCTATATTTTCGCTTATAATAATATTATGGATAAATGCAGAAATATTTTCCCCTTCTATTTATTGTCCTTATCGTTATCAACTATTATTAGCTTATAAATTATCGCATATCTTCTAAAAGATTGATTCGTGAAAAAAAGCTTAAAACTTTTGGATTAACAATAAAACTTCTCTCTTTGACAATATTACACAACTAATAACGGAAACGTGATGGTCAGCATTAATTTATTATTTCAACTCCCGTATTTTAAATACATTACCTAATGTGAAAATTAAGATATGGCAGTAGTTCACTGTTAACAAAAATTTTTTGCTACCTTATATTAAGATTTGTTCTACATCAAGACATTTTATTGTTGAGGAGACTAAATTTATATTAATTTAACTTTTTTGAATTCTTGAAGCTTTTGGAAATTAATCGTTTTCTGATCAATCTTGATTTCTGTATTTTAGGTAGCTGAAGAGAGGGAGGAGAATAAGCACAGAAACAAGGAGAACATACCATATGGCGAGTATGATGGTTGGCACAAGGCCGCAAAGGTGGATTCTACTATCACTACTACTATTCACTAGAACCTCGGCGCCCTTTATCAAGATAAAGTAAATGCGAGGCCACGAAGACATTCGAAGATTGTGCCAGAGAACCATGAGATCTCAAAGAGAGCTAGATAACGTTTGTATTAATTCTTTTGTTTAAATAATACGCGTGTAGAATTGCAAATAATACAACTAACGAGGTTTCTTGCATTTCACGTATGCAGCACGTACAATAAGTGAATAAAAGCTTAGCGTTATTCTGGAATCTTGCATGATCTTTGGACATTGCAAAATTACACAATGTTTATTTTTGCATCTGCGTTTAAAATCCTTTTTCTTATTAATTTTTTATTCTAATTTTAATTCACGTTAACATATAAGGTTAGCTATCATGTGTAATAATGATATAAATTAATACGTACATGGTCTTGACAAAATTTCTTTCTCCAAATTACACATGTATAATCTATGCACAAACAATATTTTAACATTGACAACAAAAGAGCATCGAGCCGTAACTAGGTGTTAATGTTAATGTATTCACATAAAATTTAAATTAACAGACGTTTCGGTCAACATATTGGACCATCCTCAGTGTCGTACAATAACGCGAATTGTTACAATCGGAGTAACATTAAAAACACAAATTAACCGTTCGAAAATTATAAACTAAGCGCAAACGTTCGTTGGTTTCGGTACGTCATGATAAAGGTTCGTTTCGTTCGTCGTGCGATCATTTGTCGAGTCAGCATAATCGGTGATGTGTTCTATTGCAAAGATATGGCCAAACACTTTGCAATAGAACACATCACCGATTATGCTGACTCGACAAATGATCGCACGACGAACGAAACGAATCTTTATCATGACGTACCGAAACCAACGAACGTTTTGCGCTTAGTTATAATTTTCGAACGGTTAATTTGTGTTTTTAATGTTACTCCGATTGTAACAATTCGTGTATTGTACGACACTGAGGATGGTCCAATATATTGACCGAAACGTCTGTTAATTTAAATTTTATGTGAATACATTAACATTAACACCTAGTTACGGCTTGATGCTCTTTTGTTGTTAATTGATTTTTAATCCTGTGAGCCTTACTTTTATATTAATATTTTAACAATTAATAATTATAAAGTAAAGAAACCTGTGATTGAAAAATTCTTTATTAGCTAAGAATAAGTTTGTTGTTTGAAGCATTGACAGTCAACATGTCCCAGACAGGTGTAAGTAAGAATAGTAGGTACACTCTGTTCATCATCATCCTATTACTCGTGTCTGAGCGTGGTGACTTCTCTTCATATACATGTGTTGCACACGTAGATTATACACATTGTATATGGGACCTACAGTTTAACGCCGATTCCGAACGGCTATATTTTTAGAGAAATTCTCTTGGCAAGACATATTCTCGGTGGTTTGTCATTGCCTTCCGAGAGGAGAACGAGCGAATATAATTTTTCTAGCTCTACCGGGAATCGAACCCGGGACCTTTGGCTCAATAGACCAGTGCGCTGTCTAGTAGGCCACGCTCGTCAGATACACTCTGTTAAGAAGTTGGAAATAAATATGGCGATTTGCACAACTAATAACATTAACATGATGATTGTCATAGTAACTTTCTGGTAACTGAGTATGAGATATTAAGATAGATCATAAACGTTTGTGGATAAGATAAAAAAAGACAAGATAAATAATATCATATAAAATAAAGCGTGATCGCATGATCAACAACATGGCGGATAGTTGCCACGAAGTGTGTCTACTGTTCTTACTATACTGTGTCCCAGACAGCAAAACGTCTATCATATGTATGAAATATGTTTGTAAACTCGTGACGAAGCGTTTGCGCGAACACGTAAAACTGCGTCCGCAAATGCTCAGCAACAATATTGAATTTGCTTCAGCAACGGATTATTCAATATTTATCACATTTTTCCAGCAATGTCTAGTTTATACCGGAGATTCCATTGGTATACAGTTATATATTATGATGGAAATAATTTACATGTGTTACTGCAAACAGTTTGCAGCAATAATTTACATATCTTTGCTATAAAAGCATTATAAGTATGAATTCTTGATGATATACGATTTATGTTTACGCAATGTTTGTGGCAATACATAAATTTGTTTCAGCAACACGTTTGCATGATTTTGCACACTCACGCTTTGCTATCAGAGGTTAAATAATTTTAAATGTTTAGATTATCAAGTATTAAAACTTAAACATATAATCAACTTTACAAATTTAAAATTAATAATATACTGTTATAATACATACAGCGCGCGCGCATGCGTACGTATGTGTGTGTGTGTGTGTGTGTGTGTGTGTGTGCGCGTGTGCGTGTGCGTGTGCGCGCGCGCGCGCGTGTGTGTCTACACACACAACACACACACACACACACACACCACACACACACACACACACACGGTATGTTATTAATTTTAATTTGCATATATATTATATATATATATTATATATATATATATATATATATATATAGTTATTTGTGCAACAAGTGCCGTAAGATGAAAATTCCCGGGTGCGGAGTTGACGCACGAGCCGAGGCGAGTGCGGTCACCGCACCCGGGAATTTCATCTTTAAGCACGACTTGCATACCCTATTTTATGTTGCAAGTGCGTGGAAAGTGGTCCATCACGCACGCGTAGCGTGCGCAATGGGCCACTTCTCCATGCACGTGTGACATAAATATATATATATACTGAGAAAGAAAAGTAATTAGATGAAAAAATATACAATAGGTTGATCCAACGAAATGTCTCATTCCGGGGTGCCACCGAAATATATACTTATTGCAATACTATTGCAATTGTAATGTTACCATCATAATTCATTGTTTTAACATCATATATTATTCTGTATATATTTTTTCTGATTGCAGTTTTTTAATTAAAAGAATGTTAACATAGTTAGAGGATTATGTGTTAGATTTGAATAAATCCCTACTTAAGTTCTGTGTGAAATACAAATGTAGTTGGCGCAAGTTAAGATATAGTTAATAAAATATGTATTCACATCAATCAATTGCGAATTTACTTTCACAAAATAAATATGTAGTTGCCGCAATGATTTTTGTAGTTAATGAAACACCATAAGCAATGAAATCAATTGCTTTTTTATCCTGATGAAGGATAGATGCAATTGGAAAAATCACTTCTTTGATTGGTAGGATTAAAATAATACTGAAATGAATTGTACCTGTACTCTCTCATAGTTAATATTTAATTACTAAAATAACTTTTGCAATCGAAGTTTACTTCTATGAATGTTTTCAATTCAAGTTGATGTATAATTCTGTCGATTGAAAACATATTTGTCGCGTGGATGATTTGTACTGATAGAATTAAATAGTGCTTCCAATGAAATGCGTTTTTATTTAGATTAAACGAATATGTATACTGACAGCAATGGCATAAAATTGAAAGGATTGCATAGTTATTCGTGCCAATCTTATCTACTTTCCTTTGAAATAAAAGCATACTTGTTTGGAATGCTCATTTGCAACACTGTGCTTGCTTCACGAATGATATTATTATGAAATGTGAATTGTTTGATGTCTCACATTATTATTTATGCGTGTACAAAAGCTGATCTTATTTGTGATGTCTGATTTGTATAACGTCTATGCATGGTCTTTACAGTGCACTATGTCATTAAAAATAGAGCAACTTGCGAATGTAAACTTCTGTTTCAAGTTAGACAAATCTACAACAAACACATTTCAGATGATAAAACTACGTACACAATGAATGATAAAGCCAAGTCCTGTGTATACACAGTATATACAAGAAAACATAGCTTCATCTTCTACAGTTTTTTATTATTTGGAATGTCTTGGACAATTTGGAATTATTTCTGTTGTAGATTTGTCCAACTTTAAACAAAGTTTACATTTGTAAGTTGCTCCATTTATAATGATTGCGATATAGTGCACTGTAGAGATCCTGTATAAGACGTTACACAAATCAGACATCACAGACAAAGATCAGCTTTTGTACACGCATAAATAATAATGTGAGACATCAACGATTCACATTTCATAATAATGTTATCCGCAAAGCAATCAATGTTGCCAATCCGATAATTAAATTGACAGACCTTGTACTTCTATGAAGTGTTTCTAGCCATTCCGAAAAGTATGCTTTTATTTCAACGGAAAGTAGATAAGATTGGCATGAATAACTATGCAATCCTTTCAATTGTACGTCATTACTGTCAGTATACTGTCAGTATTTGTTTAATAGAAATAAAGATGCATTTCATTGGAAATAATTATTGGGAAACAATAGATGGAAAAAATTTAAGTTGACGCGTAATTGCAGATGAGTAATGAAATTGGCGGATATATATTTCATATAATTGATAATACAAAGAAATATTACTATAATTAAATCTGTATTACATATACTCTATTCATTTAAACACAGTACGAGTAGGTATATTACATATGCATATAATACATAAACTTTGAGATACACGTATCACACACTTAAAATAAAAAATGTACTATATGACAAACAATAAAAAATAATGCGACAAAAATATCTAAGGTATCTTTGGAACATAACTTGCACCGGTCGCAGTAAGATGAAAACTTAACGGAGCATATTCAACTAATTTTGTTTGAGGCACAAAACCCCATAAATTTGATACCATAATCATATAGCATAATAATGATCAACAAATTGTATCGTATTCATAACTTTGTATATAAAGTATGCATTATATTTATCGTCAATCAAAGTAAATTGAATTTGACCAAATTGTGAGTACCATCATCCACGCAGATAATCATATTTTGTTTATATTCGTATCATTAACTTCTATCCATGATAAGCATTTGAGTCTATTTATCAGCTCAGAAGGCACGACAGTTTTAAAATCATTGAAATTATCCATATTGCTATGTTATCACATAACGTACATCCCATATCGATACGTTTACAAAACCCTTTTTGTGAAATAAATCTATAATTTAACAGCAGTTGTGCTTGAGAGCTAAATATAAGGAGGGTTGTTCCGCGATGTAACAACTTTAGCATTGGTCTTGATTCTTTATGTTTAGCCTCAAATCGAATGCACGACATGTTTCGAATAGGCCCTGTTACTCGCATAGCACGTGGGTAATGTAACAAAATATGAATGTTTATATTTTAAGCTATCATTGAAAATTTTACGGTACAGTTTTATGGTGTTGAGTCGTCAGTTTTGATAATAAATCTATGTTTTTATTCGTTATTCCCGACATAAGATAATTGATACCATTTTAAGAAAAGTATATAAATTTGAATTTGACCTGATTTTGTTCTGGAATTAAATCATCAATGAGTAATCCGAAATAATATAAAAAGCACGCCATTTCGGCTGCTGAATATATGATGTATCCTTTTTTGCGAGCATCTTGAGTTATGAGAGTCGGAATATTTTTCGAATCCTGCGACCCATAATTGAAATATCGAATTCGATGATTTAATGCTTGTAATGAAAATAATTTTTGGTCGGTGATGAATATGTGCAACATTTTTCCTAATTCATAGCGACATATACCTTCGAAGATGTCGTGCATTGGATCAAAACTAATATTGTTAAGAACATGAAATTCGGGATCGAATTAAATACACATTCTTCGTGAATGCCTTGACTACGATTTATCACATCTATCGCGTAATTTTGTCCGTATGAGCTTCGAGTCTTCAATAACTTGAGATTGTACAGTTGTTTTATCTGCTAGACAGATCCGACATGAATAATTAGAGTTGAAACTGTTACTGAATCCTAAAATGGTGTTGAGACCTAAGTTGTCTCTTACAATGTGCAGCAAAGCGAAGTTTACTTTTTCTGTAGAATTTAAGTTGAAATAGTTATTCCATCTGTTTCAAGTTCTTTAATCTGTTCAATAATATTTGAAAAATCAAATTATTTCCGCATTCATTGCGATCTTCAAATTTATGTAACTGTACTAGAAATATGTTTTCCAACTGACTAGAGTACTCTTCAGGAATACAACCTATAGTACAGTAAACCGCGCCAAGTTTTTGTTTACCCCGATAAGTCCCGAGAGGATTGTTAATTTCCACATCGTCAAATATATGATTAATGGCAATACAACATTTTTGTAGTTTTGCTCGATTGAACGCCACAGTTTACTTTGTAAATGATTTGTAACTGAATTTCCTTGTTTCGATTTTCCATGTGGGAAAGAAGAAGCCTATAGACCCCCGGGCAGTTGTAGAATGTTTGTAAAAATCTTTTTCAGTGATATAAACGAAATTTTCCGATGCGTTGCACACATTGTCGACTATGATTAATCAATTTAGGATTAAAGTCATGTTAATGGATACTTCTTCTGGCTACTATTAAGCAATTCATATTTTTAAAAATGTTTGTAATATACGATATCTGATGAATAATCTTCGAAAATGTTTTCAACAATTTTGAACATTGTTAGCAATCAGGATCTACATGCAACGAAGTAGCTGATACTTCTCTCGGAGTATAGTGTCACACATTTTAAAAGACATTCAACGGATGAATGTTCTCTTGAGCAAACGAGCGTGTTTAAAGACGAATTGGCATACAAATTGGCTACGAAAGAAGCAGAGAAGCTTTAGTTACACTGTGTGCAAATTGATCGATTGAAATATTGAAAAATCCTGATTGTAATTCCATTTCTATTTTCTGATATAACGATAGATTTTTGTGGATGACGGTGATTCAGTACTTATACACTGCAATATGGTCTCAGTCATATCAAATTTCCTCATATTCGATTTCTGTAACCTCTGGAAGTTGTTTTTCTATGTGTTCCCGGACAAGTGCTTAAAAAATGAGTATACGTCGCTAAATCGACGAGAACATGGCTTTTGATGACATTTGAATATCGATACACTTTGTTTATAATGCTGTAACTTACAATGTACTTTCAAAAAGTTGTACAGTTAGTTTCAACACAAAAAGGGCAATAATACATTTCTGTTTTCTTATTAATTACAGCTTTAGAGAAGAATATTGTAATAAACTGAAATGAAATTTAAGTTTGCTGCTATGTAATACTCATGTATAACTAATAATGTATAACTAATGTTACCAGGTTTCAATTGTTTTCAATTCTGAGTTCTTCTGTCTCTCTAATAACACGCATCGCCGTTATTACTTCTATAATGTATCCAATGGGCCGGTCAAATGTTGTCGAGAATTATAGACTTTCACGTTGAATCAAATACCATATATGATGACTCTCCGGGGAGATAAATTGCGGCAAAGACGTGAAATGCTTTAAAACAAACATTAATAGCTTCAAAAGCTGTTGGTACACTGTACAAAACTTAGTCGATGGAAACGAAATACGATTCAATGTTGTCGAGAGTTGGTCCTTTTTTTTCGTTACGGGAAATCCTACATGGGATACCCCCGCCCCCGGGGCGGGGCGGGCGGTATGCCGGACTCCTACGGCTAAAACCCCCCGGATGTCCCTCGCTGTGTAGGGAGGCCCCGGGAATCGCGATTACATACGTGGGTCTCCCCGCGCTTGGCCCTTACCGGGCTTCGGCTAACTTGTGGCGGGTAGAGGACACCATCCCTACCCGCCATCCCTCCCCTCCGGAGTTGCTTTCACACGGGCGTACGGCGAACCCCGACCGCACGCCCGCCCCCCCCCCCCCCGGGCGAGTGAGGGAGGAGTGACCGCTGCCGGGTAGCGGGCTCCTCCCCTCCTCGCGCCTTAGAGTTGGTCCTACGACAATTATGTATGGTTGCACCGTCATTTTTGCAAGTTCATTACTTTAATGCGATTTTCACGGACACTAGCAACATGAGCAGCAACCTAAAATGAACAGTGTTTCATGTAAATATTTTTATAATAAAACATTGATAATTGTTATAGAAATTTTATATAGAAAAAATGTATGCTTCAGACATGGATACCTTAACATGTGCTACAAGACTTTCTTCCGACTCAGACATAGAAGGTTTCCAGTGACCTTTGCTAGTGCGAACTCTACCTTTTGGTGGAATCATGATATGATAGCAAACATAGTTGAGCAATTGCTTTAATGCCTGTTTATACAATACATAAGAATAATAATAATTTAGTTACGTGAAAATTTCATTATATTACATAAAATTATACACTGTGAACAAGAACTTGTAACCTGTAAATGTGTAAATTTACCATCATCGACGTCTTTAGATAAAATATCCAATATTTCATTTACGCTGCTATTTTTCTTTTTTCTGATCCAGGACACACTCGTAACAAGCGGCAAAAAAATTGCGGCCACTGACTAATGGCGTCTTCAACGGTGCAGAATTTCCAGGATTCAAATCTTGTTTGATCAGTTTCCAACCCATCGGATGCATAGTACAGGCCATTTTTCAATGCAGTCGAATATCTTTCACCTTTATTCATGTGAAAATTGTTGTTTTCCTTATCTGACTTGTAATTTTCCAATAGACTCACTAATTCCCAAGGTTCTTGATTTTATTCAGTCACTCCAATGCTTTGTTCTGCTAATTTTGTTGTACCTACGTAATATGTATGATTCTATGAAAAACAAAACAGCTTAACAGTTCGTAAAATTAACAATACCATCAGAGATTGATTGCTGATGCTGTTGTCGCAGTGTCGTCGCTCGATTCATTTTTTAACATACGCTTGACTCGTTGAATACGATTTCCGATATCTTTCAACAAGCTTTCCCATGCATTGAGCTTGATTTATTATTGTGAGAACGTTTTTTTTAATTGGTGCAACGTAATAAAACGCTGATGTCTTCTTTGGGAAATACTTCTGTGATGCATCTCGCCAAATCGTAAAAATCTTCGCTATTCAGACGCCTAACCCATTGTAGTCACATGGGGTCCAGTGGACTCCAGGCTAACTTTGCGTTTACGTACCTTCGAAGTACCTTGTGACCACAACGGGCTAAACAAGAAAAACTATTAAGTTCTCACGAAAAAAATTTTTTTGTCAGGTATAACTGAAAGTAGGTTAAAATAATGTATATATCCTACCCTTTTACATTGTTTATTATGGAATCAACTATGATTTCAATAATATAATTTCAAGCTTGGCATGAAAGCGGTCGATTTTTGTAACTTTGTAAAATTGTGCGACCCTCTTGAGTGGAAGCTATTATTTCACTCACATTAGGGCGTAATGCGCGTTTATATGTACTTTTACCGATAAAGCACTTCTGCTTATTCACTTTGTTTAAATATCGCAAGTCTTTCGGAATATCATCACTACTAATATTCTCAGCAGTAGATGAAGTTTCTGTATCGGAGTCCTCTTCAATATTTTCCTGCAATTACGAACATTTATACAATGTGCATTTAATCGTACTCCTATAGTGAATACATTTGATCATATTAAAAAAAGATTGATTTGAATAAAAAGGAGATATGTTAAACTCAATGAAATATATTACTAATTCAATGAAATATATTGCTGATTCAATGAAATATGTCATTGGTAAAGACAAAGATAGTGTCAATCGTATACAGATATTCCTCCTTTTGCAAATTTGTCTTTGTAAATAACGCAAGTTTTTTCGGATTTTTTTCGCTTAGTGAAGACAAAAAAATTAAAATATTTTAATAAACCTATCAGAATAGGTTTTCCATAAAAACAAAATTCCGTGAAATAGACGTTTGTAAGTGAAGGAATGTCGATACATTATTAAATTATTTTACGTTTTGTTTTTTTGTTGAGAAATGTTTTTCCATTTTTTCATAAAAAACTTATTCTTGGCTCGACAGATGGTAGAATTTCTTTAATCAAATTGTCCGTTAGATCTTTTATTAATTCTTTAGTGATTCCATGTTCTACAACATTTTTATGTGTATTTGAAAAAACAGACAAGACAGTGATTTGGTGTTGAGTATAATTGATTTTTTATATATCGATATATGAAAACTGTAAAAATCACATCTTATCTTGAAAACGCTGAATAATGCATGCGTCTATTCCCTATCTCTGAAGAAGGTTTTGTGCTTCTTCATCTGCCATGATATTGAAGTGTTTACTATCGAAATATATATCACAATCAGAATCGGAAAAACCACAATCATTGTATGTGCACGTTTTATGCACTACTTTCGCTAAGCTGGAAATAGTTGGAATCGGCACAAACACGTTTCCTCGGACGCGTCTGATCAACGACGGTAGAAAAATAACGTTTAATGTCCTTTAACAATACATTCAAAACAGTTGAAGAACAACGCTCTCGCTTCTCGAGCGAAAAATAGGACAGAGTGTAATAACGTTTTCTCTTTTCATCTCAATCTCAACAACAGTGTACATGTTTCAATCACAGTACGGATTAACACATTAAGTGTAATTATTTGTACCAAGTATAGTATTTCAAAATCAGATGACTTCATTTGCTATTAAATATCTAATTGATGAAATTGCATATCAGGGTGTCTAGCGGTCAAACCTGAGAGATTTCCATGACCACTTTTTTAGATAAAAAAAGGACAGAAAATGTCTTTTTTAAGAATTTAACAAATTCCAGAAAAGTCACAAAATTCCATGACTTTTCCATGCATTTTCTGTCCTTTTTTATCTAAAAAGTGTCTCGCGGTCATGGAACCTTCCGGTTTCCATGACCGCTATACACCCTGCATATGCATTTCAAGCAATGAAATATGTCATTAGATAAATAAATATTTTCAATATTATTGCGTTGTTTGAAACAATTTATTAATTCTTAGATATACCTTTCCATGTAATGTATTAAAGAATATTGTAGTTGAATTAATGAAATATGTTTCATAACACTGATGCTATTGAATCAACATTTTTTTTCTCAGTGTATATATATATATATATATATATATATATATATATATCTATATATATATATACACTGAGAAAAAGTAATATAGAAATTAAAATTTGTTTGAATTTGTTTAATAATATGGATTCATAATATGACCATTTATTTTTTTTTTTTTGCAGTCGTTAGCAGAGCTAGTAGAGCTGGATAACAAGGCACAAGTAGCACAGCTGCTGAGCGACGAAAAGAGCTCCACCAGACGTAGCTCGCGGTCCAGTCTGGCTAATATCGAACGTGAACAAAGTCACGAAGAGGTGAGTCTCTTTCTCTCTCCCGTTTGTCATTTTGACATAAAAAATAACCGTATGCACTTCCGCATGCCATGCAATAGTTGACACAACTCTTATAGCCGTCTGCTAATCTTTTCTTCTTTTTGTTCTTTTTTTCGTTTTGCCCCGTCGTCCGGCACAACCTGATCTGATAGAATTCTGGTCGAATTTCATCGGCGACCGCACACGCACGCATTTGAATGTAATCGAACGCAGGCGAACAGTTCGCTGCCACTGATGTAAAGGGCGTTATACAAAGGACAGTCAGCGGCGAGCAGTGGCCACCACCAACATAACTAGTGCTAACCCGGGTTAAAAGTAAGATCTTCCTAACTTTTGGCATTTATTCGTTATCTATATAGGCCAGGCGGATTCCGTTTTTCGTTTTTCGTTTTTCGTTAGCTTCTATTCCGCCTTATTGCATCATCAAGTCCGTTTTCTTCAGCTGCATATTCTGTATTTTTTCTGTAACAGTTTCTATCTATCCTCTTTCACTCTCTAATGCTTTCTTGTAACACTTCTTAAATGTAAAATTTGTCATACTGCACAGCTAAAGAAAACAGCTCTATTGCATAGTATAGGTAAGAACAGCGGGTACACTTCGTGTCGGTGCCTTTGATTTTGTGGCAAACTATCCGCCATGTTGTTGATTGTGCAAGCGCCTTTCAAGCTGCATGCACAATGAAAAACACAGGCAACAGGAACAGAATAATATTCTCTGTTCCTATTGCCTGTGCTTTTCATAGTGCATCCAGTTTCGGTTATCATTAGTTACCATGACAATCGCCATGTTATTAGTTGTGTAAATCGCCATTTATTTTCAACTTCTTAACGGAGTGTACCTACTACCTACTGTTCTTACTTATATTGTGTCTATTATATCGTGCTCTCATTCGTCATCCGTCGATGATTTTTTTAAACGTTACTGAATAGGTAGATGTAGATGTACTTCTAGAGCGAGAACTTTAAAATATACCTTTTCGTCTTATCTTTCATATTTAATATACCTGTAAAGGATTCATATCAATCGATTGATTTCTGAATATCTTTTGGTATCATATAATAGAAAACTATTAAAATATTAAAATTAATTGATCAGATTTGAAATATAATATTAAAATTAAAATATTAAGATAAAGTTTTAAGTCCGACAAAGAATCAACGCGCAGTTTAATAAGTCAGAAAATATAGGTGTATATGTATATACATATATGCTATATACCGTGCGTATCAAATGTTCCGGAACGGCAAAATCTAATAAGATCGTTTATTAGGCGCCCTTTGAACCCTCCAACTTTTATCTGAAATATTTTTTTCATAAACCAATACTTTCTGAGATAATTGGCTGTTCCTGAATTTTTGATACACACGGTATATATATCTGTAAATGGCATTTAGCTCTAATTTGATTGTATTTTGAATATTTTAAACTACAAAGAACATTAAGAATTATAAACTGACATTATTAAAGTATACTAATATTCTTGTATAATGTTAAGAAAAATAGATTATATCGAATTTTTTGACCGCGAAGACGCTCGAAGATTGCGCTATGTGTTTTGTTTATCGATTGAAATTGATTCGTTTTAAGTGGCTTCCTTTTTCAATTGAACAATGTGTGATCAAATGGACTTAACGTCCGTGGACGGAAAATCATCTAAAGATAGATAGAAATTATATCGATACTCGAATGTATCGAAGTTCTCTCGAAAATCTCGAGATGTAGCTCGGTCCTTTTCCGCGATGCCGATTGGTTCTCTCGACCTAGTTAGTTTACCCCCACTCTACCCCACTATTCGAGTTGCCGAAAAGCCGTTCGCGGCGCCCGCGGTCTTCGCGGAATGCGGAGCCATGTTGGAACGTTGGAAGTCACTGCTTTCGGAATACAGTGCGGAATAATACACGAATCGCCGGTTCAGATTACGGAAAACTGTGATATATCGAATGCTCATTTAATACATGTGCTTCGCGGAATTTATACGGATGCCGAGGTATGTATATCGCATTCGATAATATTGACTTTCCGATTACATTCTTTCGGACGATCGGTCTCGTTTTTTGCAATGGTTAACTTGACTCGCGACTCGACTCGCCTCGCGTCTCGTGTCGTCGTCGTGTCGCGCGGTTTCAGAATGAAATTACCGTCGATATCGGAACACGGATAAAGGACACGAGCGGATGCTAAATCGAGTAACGGGCGTCGAGCGGATTGTATAGCTACGTTCGTAGCATCTCCGACGTAATTCTTCCGTCGTCCGTCGTCGTGTAATAAAGTACGCGCCACACGCGAGATTAATACCGGGAGTGCCGATGCAAAGTGTCGTGCGATCATAAGCGACGATATCGTGTTTAATTAGCGATCGCAGTCTATCGTCGTATGTTCAATCTTGTAATTTAATCGTGTCTTAATATTTGGTGATCATGGGGGATGGATACAATGTTCATAAATTGATGATTTATGATTACAGTTAAGCAAAATCGCCTGACAAGCAGCAAGTGTAGCGTCCACGCGACGGTTGGTCCTGGCGAGTGAAGTGGCCATGTGATTTACAAATTCTCTCCGCCATGTACTTAAGACTCGCTCGTCGCGTCTACCTGCGGGGCATCACGGGCCGACGGGATCGTCGAGCGGATGTACAGGCATCTCCGATGTAATCCTTCCATCATCGTATAATAAAGTACGCGTCGTGTCGCGAGATTAATACCGGGAGTGCCGTGCAAAGTGTCGCGCGATCATGAGCGACGATATCGTCGATTTTCGCTCGTGAATGTCGTGAGTGAGTGCGTTGACGGAGATGCGACATCGGTGAAGGACCACGGAGAGGAGGAGGGGGCCTGGGAGGCATCGGGCAACGGCGGAACGACCGTAAGGTGAGTAATGGCCAGTCTACAATGAGTCGTTAGTCGTTAGTCAGATGTCGGAAGAAATAGTCATAAGCGTATTGTGAGGTAATCGGAAGTCTGTAATCGGTGATCGTAAGAGATGGCATTTGGCCAAATCGCTTACGATCGCCGATTACAGACTTCCGATCGCCTTACGATACGTTTATGACTTTTTCCGACTCTCTTCCGACATCTGACTACGACT
>JASTWL010001204.1:0-48423 GCA_035220575.1 Temnothorax rugatulus
AGGAGAGGCTAACCAGAGGGGTCGGGGTAAGGAAGGACGCAACCAGAAGCTTAAGAATATCGCTCGCAGGTACACGCTAGACGCGTGGCGCGAGCCCGAACGCACTTTTCAATGGCTCCGGAAGGGTCAACGTCCGTGGAGACGGTAGGACGCCTTCCGTGAGCGGTGCGATCGTCGGTCCTCTTTTAAGTCAGGGAATTTAATCCCTTTAACTTAGGATCGGACCTCGTGCGTTTCGAGAGAGGGAATAGTGATGGGTGAGGTCTTAAATGAAATGGAAATTTATATTTAACATAAATAAAACATTTATTCTGAATTGAGTAAACTATCGCTATTACAATAAGTGAGACGTAGGCAAATTAAACCGGGAATTGAGATATTTTAAAGTGAAAATGTATGTGTAAGGTGTATTCATCGCGGGTGTTACATTAGTGCGGAGGTGATCGGCAGGATCTTGGAAGGGGAAACCTATTCAATGGACATCCTGCCCGCTATTATTACATTGATCTTAGAACTAAGGTTACATGAATTTAATTAAATATGTGTGCGGTGTGTAGGTGTATTCGAATCTAAATTAAAATATAAAGAGATGTTCGCGGAGTGAAAACAAAGACAAGAATTTAAGAAATAATTATGGCTAGGCGTTAGGGTAAGCTATATATATTATATAGTGTGTTAAAAACAAGGAAGATTTTATGTAAATTGTAATTGTACATTATGCGGATTCTGAGTGGTTGGCGTAGATGCGGTGGACAAACCTTTCGATCGAATCGAAACGCGCGGTGATTTCGTCGAAATCTGACCCGGGCGGATTTTCGCTGGTTAAATCAATGACGCGTGTAGACTCGGTCAGGTCGATTAATTCCGGGGAGGACTGGGTCTTATTCTCGTCGTCGGAGCGGAGTGTAGGGCGTTAAGCCGGCGCAATTCGGCTAGGGCGTCCTCGGAGATGAATCTCCCGGAGAGGACGGATGTTATCACTGGAGAACTATTCTGCCGGTTTTGATGCTGCAGAATGCGTCTCTTCGCTTCCTGCCCGCTCTATGTTTCCATACCATCTTATAGGAAAGGATTTTAATTACTCCGAGCGGATAATCGCTAAAGCAACTAGGGCGGGAGAATAATTCTAAGTAGGAGCAGCGGTTTAATGGGAGATCCTGAGCGAATATCGCTAGGGATAAGGATTCTTAATTATCTTGAGCGAATGTCGCTAAGGTAATTAAGCGGAGAGAGGGAATGAGGTCCTGAGCGAATATCGCTAGAAACACGGATTCTTAATTACTTTGAGCGAGTAACGCTAAGGTAATTAATTAAGCGGGAGTGTTGAGAGGTCCTGAGCGAATATCGCTAGAACAAGGATTCTTAATTACTTTGAGCGAGTAACGCTAAGCAATGAAATGGGGAGTATTGGGAGGTCCTGAGCGAATATCGCTAGGAATAAGGAACTGAGTATCCTCTGAGCAATAATGCTTGGGGGATTCAGCTGAATCGTGAGAAGCAGAATTACGGTGGGTAGAGGAGTGGCTTGAGCGTGTTACGCTAAGGAAAGGATTCGATAATTACTCTGAGCAAGTGATGCTAGGGTAATTCCAAGAAGGATTATAACAATCTTGAGCGGGGAACGCTAAGATATTAGAGAAGGAATAGAATGGTTATATGATAAGACTCACATACATTTAACGTGTCCTGGCAATTGAAGTTAGAGTAAGAATATTTAGGAATACATTTGTGGGAATCTAGTATATATATGTTATATATATATCATATATTTCTGTCAGGCGCTGGGCTGACCGCAGATATCGCTGTGAGGGGGATTCGTGGCACTTAGCGCGCACAAGAATTTACTCGCGAACTTAAGTGGTGAAACAGAAAAGTGGCGTTTAAAGTATAAGTAAGCGAAAATATGCGGACTTAGAAGTAACCTGTCTCGTGGCGGATCGGAAGAGGGTGAGAGGTCCGCAATGTCGGGTTTATATAGGAAAATGTAAGGAATGGAAGGGGTGGATTTCGTGTGGGGTGTGTCTGGTTTTCATTTTGGGACTTTTGGTTGGTGGGATTCTTCTAATTTTTATCTAGAGGATTTCTTATTGGCCGAGACGTTTCTCACCCAAGAGCCAGATCTTAAGTTTTCGCCTATCCTAGAAGTTAGAGACGGTTATCGATTTTTCTGGTTTTCCACTGGTGGGTCCCCTCGTAAGGCCCCCACTGTCTAGTTGGGGTGTAGCAACATCGCTTCTTCCAGTGACTCATTTGTTATCGATTACCGCCGATTCTCTTTTATTAGGGTCCCTTATCTCGCGGTCCCTGTTTTCAGTATCAACAGACAAATGTATTTCATCCAATCTTTATTGCAGCTTTATCGCAAACAGAAATTCCGCCAACGTGCTCTTACGGATTTCTAAAAGCACGTTTTGGATCTTGTCTCTGTTTGTCGGGACATTCCGCGGCCAACTTTGGGCTAGTCGCGTGATGCGATAAGGATCCTAACCAAATTCTGCATGAGATTAAGGCTCTCCTCGGCGCGTCGTGTCGCCGGGTTTATATGCTATGGGCTAGACAAAATTGATAAAACCGATCACGTATGTCCCGTCTGTCGGTAGTTTGTCATCTGGAAGGTTGCTTTTAGTTGCCCAACCAAATAGGCATTTTGGTCATAAAAGATGGAATGCGAGGGGATCAAGGCTCACTCCCCGATCGATAACCGTCCGCGCTTAGTTTACCTATCATAATCTTAAGGCCTATCTTAACCCCGCGAAAAAGGGAAATCGTGGAGTTCCCAGGACGTAACAGTACAATTATTGTTTTGTCAATTACTTTTTATTGTACAATTAGTTATTTTGCAATTCGAAATAGATTTTCTATGCGAGAGTTTTATTTTTCACAAGTACTCAGAAAATTTGTGCAATTGTTTGGTTAATTAGTTTTCATTTGACAATTAGCTATTTTGCAGTTCGAAATAGATTTTCTATGGTAGAGTTTTGTTTTTCATAAGTATTAAGAGAATTGGTGCAATTTTTTTGTTAATTAATTGTCATTTCAAGTTGCAGAATTATATTATTCTGTGCACTCTACGATTGAGTCTCGTATCGCAAAGCGCGGTTGGCTGGTACAGCCTTGTAAAAAGGACTCGGCAGTCAAGGTATTGGTATGGAACGACGAATCAAAGATGCGGTCTTGGTTGTATCGAGACTTTAATGTTGCTGTTGCGAAGTCACGGAGAGTTCTGAGGTGAGCGGTATTCACAGAGTGTGTCTAGACGGTAATTGCGAGCGCGCGAGGGGAGGGAGAGTTCGACGAATAGCGCGATCGTTTCCGAGGATCGAACAAGAAATTCGGGTAACCGATAGATTTCGCAGGAACGCGTCGGGTAATGACAAGGTCTCGCAGATAAATACGCGAAATGAAAACACGGCGAGAGCAATACAGAAATTTAACGCTCGAAACGAACGGAAGAGCCGAGAGAGTTCTCGCGATTCCTGAACATACCGCCCGCCTCGAATGCTTACATTCGAAACGAGAATTATATGAATACATAATAAACTTAAATCTAAATACATAATGTAATGTGTTAATACAATGAAACTTAAATCTAAATACAGTTGCGCTTTATACATATATACATATCGTTTTGGTGACCGGAAGATGGATCGTGTTAAGGCCGCTGGCCGCCCGCCTTGACCGGTTCCTTTTCGGTTTCGACATTGATATCGATAGGCAAGAAACACAGCTTGACAATGGGTCGCTTATATTCGGAGCGTGCGGTTTTGACGGTAACGACGCGCGTCAGGCCGTCATCCCCGGGATGACAGACGGTAATACGTCCGAGTTCCCAATGACTTGGGGGGGCGAGCGGATTACGTACAAGGACGATCTGATCAACTTTGGCCAGGTTTTGGATAACGCGCCACTTCGGGCGCTGTTGGAGCGTATGCAAGTAGTCGCTCACCCATGACCTCCAAAAACCTTCAGTGATTCTCTGTACGAGTTGCCACCGTGAGAGCCGCTTCTCCGCCATGTCGAGCACGCTTGGTTCGGGGATTGCGATAAGACTGGCGCCGATTAAGAAATGACCGGGAGTAAGGGCGCGATAGTCGTCGATACTCTCGGAGATTGAGCCAATCGGTCGCGAATTTAGGCACGCTTCGATTCGGCACAGTAGCGTGTTCATCTCCTCGTACGTCAGCGTATGAGATCCGACGCATCGCTTCAAATGATATTTGACGCTACGGACTCCTGCCTCCCATAATCCGCCGAAATGTGGAGCCGCTGGGGGGAGGAAATGCCACGCTATCTGATCGCCTGCTAATCGGTTCAAAAAGTTGGGATCGCGCACGGCGGCTTTCCACGCGGCGACGAGTTCTCGTTCGGCGCCCCGAAATGTCGTACCATTATCGGAGTACATGCTATTGGGATGTCCGCGCCTAGCTGCAAATCTGATAAACGCCGCGAGGAACGCCGCCGAGCTGTAATCGCTTACTAGCTCTAGGTGGATCGCTTTCGTTGTCATGCAAATGAATAAGGCGAGGTAGGCTTTGTGAGCCTTATGGCCGCGTCCTTTCGCGGACCGGACGAGTATAGGCCCTGCATAATCGACTCCGGTATGTTCGAAAGCTCGCGAAGCTCGATTGACTCGAACTTCTGGTAAGTTGCCCATGAGCTCCGCCGGGACGATGGCCTTTTCGCGAATGCATTCAACGCAGCGGTGTAGAACCGCTCGTACTGTTGCTCTAGCGCGCAGAATCCAGAACTGGGTACGGAGGTAAGCGAGGGTAAGGTGAGGACCTCCGTGGAGTGTAATATGGTGAGCCTGCGATATAATGCGAGATATTAATGGATGAGACTGCAGGACAATGGGATGTTTGGCTGATTCTGGGAGATCGGACTTTTGAAGCCGCCCTCCGACTCGTATGAGGCCATCGGTGTCGAGATACGGGTTAAGTGCGACAAGTGAGCTTGACTTGGAAACGCGATTGCTTGCTTTTAGACTCGCAGTTTCTTGCGGAAATATGTCACCCTGAATCCTTTTGAGCCAAAAGATCTTGGCAGTTTGAAAGTCGCGTGGAGCTAATGCGCGCGATAGATTGACCTCAGCCCCGGTATCCGGTATGGAATTGAGGCGAGAACGAAGGATTTTTGCGAACCGCAGGATATATGCCGTTACGCGTAGAAGTTTAGCCCACGAGGAATAGCGAGTCGCGAGATCCCACGGTTCGATGGGACGCGCGACGCAAGCGTGTACGACGACTCGGTTTTCGTTTGATACGTCGGATGCGATTGGCGACGAGCCTGACGTTGGCCAATGCTCAGGGGATTGTTTAAGCCAGAGGGGCCCCGACCACCACAGGGTGCAATCGGCGAGTTCGCTAGGGCTTAAACCGCGAGATGCGCAATCGGCGGGATTATCTGCCGTCGGAACATGATGCCAGATTGTGTTCGGTAGAAGGTGTTGCACCTTGGCGACGCGATTGGCGACGAAAACTTCCCGTTTTGCTGGAGATTGTTTGAGCCACCCTAACACGATCCTCGCATCGGTCCAACCGTGATATTGGAGATTTGGAATGTCGAGACTCAACAAAACGAAGGACATTAACTGTGCGAGAAGTAACGCGCCGCAGAGCTCTAGTCGCGGTACGCTTAGTGTTTTGATTGGAGCGACCTTTGATTTTGCGACGAGTATGCAAACGGTAACGGGACCGTTTCTCGGTACGAGACGGAGATATACGACCGCGGCGTAAGCCTTTGTCGACGCATCCGAAAACCCGTGAAGCTCACAATCAGCGATATTAGCACCGTATTGTGTCCAGCGAGGAATCGATATAAGTTTGAGACGCGGTAACTGACGGTGATATTCGCGCCATTGTTCTAGGAGATCACACGGCAACACGTCGTCCCAATCGCATTTTAACGCCCATAGGCGTTGCATTAATATTTTCGCGACAACGATAACGGGAGTCACCCATCCTAACGGGTCAAAAAGTTTAGCGATAGTGGAGAGAACCGCACGTTTCGTATACCCCGGATTCGGTGGGCTCGTTACACGGAAATGGAAGGAATCGCTTTCGGGATTCCACGCGATGCCTAATATCTTCAGCGGCTCGTCGACGTGTAGATCCTTATCGCGCGCGAGGCCATGATCTGACGGATCAATGTCGGACAGCAACTCGGGACAGTTACTTGCCCATTTGCGTAACCGGAAACCGCCCTTTGCCAAGAGAGCAATCAACTGATCGCGAATTTTAAGCGCGAGCTCCCGGTTGTTAGCTCCGAACGTGCAGTCGTCGACGTATGTTAGGAGAAGCAAAACCAAAGTGGCCAACGGAAATTCGTCTCCGTAGTCTTTTACGAGCTGTAGCAGGACGCGAAGCGCGAGATACGGGGCCGCGGCAGTGCCGTATGTAACGGTGAGCAGCCGGTACTCCGCGACTGGCTGTGAGGGCGACGAGCGCCAGAGAATTCGTTGGTAGTCCACGTCGCGGCTATCGATAAGAATTTGCCGGTACATTTTGGCGATATCGGCAGTAAAAACAAACTGATGCTGACGCCATAGCAGAATAACTGCGGCAAGATTACTTTGGAGCTTAGGACCGATTAGCAAATGATTGTTCAACGAGGTACCGTTCGATGTAGCACAGGAAGCATTGAATACGACCCGAAGCTGAGTGGTGACGCTGCTCTCACGAAAAACAGCGTGGTGCGGAATATAATAAACTTGAGAGTGACTCGATTGTGAGTCGGTATCGTTAACTTTAGTCATATGACCGAGCGTCTCGTATTCTTCAAGAAATTCGCGATATAACGCGGCTTTATTTTGTTCGCGAAGAAGTCGACGCTCCGAGCTGAATAAACTTGACAGCGCAGTAGAGCGGGATTCGCCAATATCTATAAGAGGGCCGGTTTTAAAGGGTAACCGAACGACGTATCGTCCGTCCGGCGTGCGAGAATGAGTAGCGGCGAAATGCTCTTCGCATTGTCGCTTTTCGGGACTTAAATGTGGTTTATGAGAAACTTCTTCGATCTCCCAGAAGCGGCGAAGATCGAGATCCAGGTTTTCAAGGATTGTTCCGTGATGAATATGAACGGAATCGGGGTGGAGGGAACGAGCGGGAGCGATAGGTCCGGAAAGTATCCACCCGAGAGCGGTATTCTGCGCGATAGGCTCGCTAGCGGTTCCTTTGCGGACACCGTCTAATATAAGCATGCCGTATAAATCCGCGCCGATAATTAAGTCGATAGGATCAGAGCTCATGGGGTCCTTATCCGCTAACGTTAGGTTAGAGATGTGCGCCCATCGGGACGTTGATTGAACGCGATTCGGTGCGTACTTTGACAGCGATTTGATTACGTACGCGGTCGTCGAGAATGCAGGTTTGTCGCCGAACGATGCGGTTACACTAATATGTGCGGTTGATTGCGACAACGATTGCGATTCTCCGATTCCGGTAATACGGGTAGTTTGCTTCATTCTCGCGAGACGCAACCGCTGAGCGATATTTTCGGAAATTAAGGTAGCAACGGAACCTTGGTCGAGCAACGCACGGGCGAAGACGAAGTGACCTTGTGGAGAGTAAACACGAACTCGAGCGGTTGCCAAAAGTACGGTTGACTTCGGCGTTAGCGCATTTGAAATTACATGAGACGCGACTTCGTTATCTGTCTCGGTACTTTTCGATTCGACGGTAGGAGCGGACTCTCCGCTAGCCGGTTTTGCATCGTCCGTGAAATGCAGTAATGTGTGATGTCGCTTATGACACGTTTTACATGATCGCACGTTTTTACAATCTTTCATCGAATGCTTACACCCGAAACAATTAATACAACGATTTTCTTTCTTGACGTATTCGTACCGTTGCGACGGAGTATAAGCTAAAAATGACGGACATTGATAGAGTAAGTGCGGGGATTTGCACATCGGGCACGCGAGGTTCGCCGTTATTGTCGAATGAGAAGCGATCGATTTCGCTTTAGACGATTGTTGAGGCCCGTCCGTCGATTTCTCGGGTTTCGGGAGGGAGATTGCCTCGAACGCGCGGATACGCGATTCTAAGAAATGATCCAAATCGTCGTATGTAGGATAATCGACGGTCTCGCCTAGCTGCAATTCCTACGCTTTTCGGGAAGATTTGTCTAGTTTTTGCGAGATAAGAAATACGAGGATCTCGCTCCAAGTGTCGACGGGACGATCGAGATTTTTGAGCGCTTGAATTGATGTACTCGCTTTGTCACGCAAATTCTGAAGGTCTTTGAAGGTCTCGGACGCGAGCTGTGGCAACGAGAATAATGTTTGCAGATGACCATTAATCAAACGACGTTTGTTCTCATAACGCGACGTAATAATCTTCCATGCCACGGAAAAATTCGCGTCGGTGATAGCGAGATGGTTGAGCGCGCTACTTGCACTTCCCGTTAAACTTGAGCATAAGTAATGCATCCGATCTACATTTGAAATATTGCGATTGTCGATAATCATCGATTTAAAGCGATCGCGAAAGCTTTCCCAGCGGTCGAAAGATCCGTTGAAGGTCGGTAGGTTGATCCGCGGAAGCTGAGCCGTAGGACGGAGGAGGAAATCTGAAGCGTGACTTACGTTGAGATCGACCGTGTCCATCTCAGACACCTTGGCTAGTACCTCGGACATGTAGTCAAGCGCCTCGTCGAAATGGTCCTCACAGGCTTGGAAATGGTCGTCGGCGAAGTATGGCAGCTCCTTGGCCGTGCTCACGTCAAGGGATGCCCGGATTCGCGCATCCAAGTCCCGCGATGCTGAGAACTTCTCCTTGAGAGTTGTGATTCGGCTCTGCACCACCGCCTTAGTCATCTTGGCTTGACCCAGTTTCTTAAAATTGGTCAGAGTACGAGCTATTGAGCCCATCAGTTGGTTCTGCTTTGCCATGAGCTCGTCTGACGAGGGTGCCATGGTGAACGGGTATCGTCACTCCGCCCTTCGAAGGTCGTAATCGATAATCTTCTTCTTGACTCCGAATCCGGCTCGAAGGACCAAAATGTGCACTCTACGATTGAGTCTCGTATCGCAAAGCGCGGTTGGCTGGTACAGCCTTGTAAAAAGGACTCGGCAGTCAAGGTATTGGTATGGAACGACGAATCAAAGATGCGGTCTTGGTTGTATCGAGACTTTAATGTTGCTATTGCGAAGTCACGGAGAGTTCTGAGGCGAGCGGTATTCACAGAGTGTGTCTAGACGGTAATTGCGAGCGCGCGAGGGGAGGAAGAGTTCGACGAATAGCGCGATCGTTTCCGAGGATCGAACAAGAAATTCGGGTAACCGATAGATTTCGCAGGAACGCTTCGGGTAATGACAAGGTCTCGCAGATAAATACGCGAAATGAAAACACGGCGAGAGCAATACAGAAATTTAACGCTCGAAACGAACGGAAGAGCCGAGAGAGTTCTCGCGATTCCTGAACAATTCTTTGTGACATTATTTGTAATTGCTTTGTCACTCTCCATTACACCTTTGTCACTCTCCAATGCTTTACTATTAATTATATGAAATTACTTGTAATTACAAAATTAGTTATTGTAAAATTGATTATATAATTTTTGCAAATTTAATTCCCAAAATCTAGATTAATGTGTGACCTGTTTAGATATATTAAAATTTACAAATAAAGTACACTGTATTTTTTGTGCAAATAAACATAAATATATGTACTGTCACGACTTTTTCACTCCCGGACCGCTCCGGGACATGTGTCGGATCAAAAGGGGGTGCTGGGAGAGTGGGATAGTGGGCCTCTCCGACGGCTCTCTCGCTCCGACCGGAATTTAACGCGATATCCGAAAGTTGGGCGCCAGACGCGTGGATTCGCGTCCACTAAGTTGCGAAATTCTAATCAAAAACGCCAGGCACAAGTAATTCGGTGGGCGAGAGATCGGCCAGCTCGACTTAACCGAGAGGGGCGGGGTGATGAAGGGCGAGCGCTGTTTTAGGCGAGGGGACGTACAAATCGAATACTCAAATGTCACAAGGGAAACATAACGCGGTTTATTATAGTAATGAAATTACAATAAGATAGTGAACCCGAGAACAGAAAGCGCAAAACAATTAGAAATCAAACGCGTGGTGACGACTCGGAGAACGCGACGCGGGTAACATGTAATCAAACTCCGGTATTAACTGTAAGAGTAACACGAAATATTGCCGATTACAAACAACGAAGCTCGGCACAACGGAGTAGGCGCGCGAGGGTCACGTCAGTTACCGTGACCTGAAAGTACCGAGTGTAACCGAGGTCACCCTGACTAATCCGTGTTCGCGAAAGCCGGTTTAGCGAACGAAAACGAAAAGACGGAATCTCAATCGGAATAAACGGGATGTCGCGATTTCAGAGTGAACGGAAAATATACCATCAGAGTATGGAAGGCGAAACCTCGAATATAATCTTCTGGTTCGAGATAAATGTAATCTTAAAGCTAAGGAACGCAAGTAACGCAAGGAGGACGTAATTCCAATAACGCGATTAATAACGCGAGTAGAGTAACGCGAGATCCAACGCAAGAATCCTGTCGCCACAGAAGATAACGCCCTATTACGCGAACACAAATTCCAGAACGACAAGGTCAAACGTACGCGATTATCGCATGTCCTTCGCTAAGACGAACGCTCGTGAGAGTATCCCGAAACGACGCAATACGGGACGCGAGACCTTTACGGAATAACGCGAAATAGCGTGCTCGATTACACGAGACGGACAAGACTCGACGAGCGCAACGGGACGCTAACACAAAATCGACGCGAGTACCAAAAGTAACGCCATTGACGCAACAACGCAATAATTACCCGACGCGAAACAGACATCGCACGAGCGAAAGACGCGAATATCGAAGATCACGCCATTAACGCAACGACGCAACACCCGTGAAATCGACGCCACACGCGCGACAGGCGCGAACGTGAACGCGAATATTACACGACACAACCCTATCGCGATCTCCAGAGGCTCGATGTAACGATTCTACCGCGATCCCACGGCCACGATACCATCCCGAGGCCCCGCGCTCTCGCTATCGATCGCGACTTTTGCTCGGCTCCTACAGAACCTTACATACCGCGGTATTACTCGAACCTTCCGAGCGAGAGCGCGTACCGGAGGGCGGCGTCGTGGCTCAACACTAGCGAATTTACTCGCGAGCAACCTCACCGGTGTATGCCTCCTCTCGGGGCTCCTCGCCGTTGTCTCGTGCCAGCCACCTCGTTCCCGGGACTTAGTCTTTATTTGGCTATCGCGGATCTCGGCTCCAACCGTACGCCTACGCCGATGGACGGACAGAGAGTAACGCGGTAAATCCGCTCGATCGCAAAATCGATGCGGCATCCCCTCGGTGGGGCGCGTACGGGCCAATAGGACGCAAGCTCGCAAGCTCGCGGGATCCCGGCGCAAGGCCGTCGCTAATGGATCCTTCGGGGGGGCGCGCAACGGTCCCCCGGCGGCGCAGTGGCTCGTAGGTTTTGTCCTCGGCCGCGGACGGAACTTCGTGTCTGCCGATCGTCTCCGGTTCGACCGACCCCGGGTCGGTGTCATGCGGAGGTAGTTCTCGACGAAGGCGGGTTCACCCCGGGCCCTGGGGTCCCGCTATCGGCGATCTCGTCCGTCGCTGCCTCATGTGTCGTACGCCTGCCGGCCTCGCTGCTATCGCCGACCCGCGATCCCTGCCGCTTCCGCTTTAGCCCCTCGTCCCGGATTTTTGGGAGTCCGCCCGGGTCCCTCCTTGGCTGTCGCTCCCTCGTAGAGTCGCTCCGTGATGCGGGTGAGGCGCCGCGTATTTTACAGTGAGAAAAACAAAGGGGATCAGAATGCGAAAACGCGATATAAATTGGCCCCCGGAGATCTCGTCGTGGCCTCTCTGATCCGTCCCTCGGTGCGAATTCACGCGTCTTGTGACGGCAGTGGAACGCCGTGACGAGGCGGCGGGCCGCAACGTCACAGTACATATGTATCGTACAGTTGTTTACAAATAAAATAATATACTTTCTCATTCCCTACTTATTCACTATTCAAATAATACACGTTCGATGTACATCCGATTTTACGTAAAATATTGTACAGATTTGTCGGACAATTCAATGATGTTTGTTTAAAAAAAATTTTTAAAGCACCTTAAAATTACTGACAAATACAATAAATCTATAAAAATACTAGTAATACAACATCGAATTAAGATTAATTAATTAGTAAAATACCATTGAATCACTCGAGTTTGGGTTTCTTCTCCAGTTTCTTCCGCAATATTACATAATATCGGTGGTTCAATATCTATTTCATACAGATATCTTTCATCGTTTGGAATTCTCCATCTAATTGCCATGTTGTGTAGAATGCAGCAAGCATTACCAGTGAGAGCTATATGACAAAATATTTCATCGATATATACAGATTGCAAAAAATAGTACAATTATAAAATAATGACCTTAAAGTAACATATAAAATAGTGTCGAAGCAAAATAAAACTTAATCATAAACTTAATCATGGCTACTTTCGTAAGAGATCAAAATGATTCAGATTTAAATGATTCGTGCGCTGTAATTGTTCAAATTTGAAATTTCGTTACAACCAGTACAATGAAATTTCACATTTGACCAATCATAACCACGGATTATTTTAATCTACATCATTTTGATGCTGTTGCGAAAGCAGCTAAAAATACTGAAAGAAAGCGTATAGGTGTATCACAATAATCTGGGCGTTCACAGTGTGTAGTTGATATCGTGCTTTATTATAATTTCGAGAGAGTGAACAAAATGGATAATGCGACACGTGGAACACTTGCGAAAGCGGAAGTACGACCTTACTCTTGACACGCTTGAAAAGGCAGTGAGTGCTGTACGTGAGACAGATAGACGAGTGCGTGGTACCACCAAAACGCAGGCCTACAGGAGAGGGAGTCATAAACGCCGCGATCTATCGATGGTTCTCCGCGATCTATTGTTCTCGATACATTTCGATATATCTCGCGTGAACAGTCCTATTTTTCGTCGCAATACTTAACAAAAGTTATAAAGAAAAATATAAAATAAATGGAATAAAAAAGTGAAATTACCAGCAAATTGTGGAGAATAATGTTAACCTCGTTCCTTTCGTAAGCAACTCCAGCGACCTTTTAGAATGCCAAAACATCGCTCTATAGTCACACGAGTCCGGACATGATGATCTGTATACCTTGCGCCTGGAGTTCCTTCTACTTGATTCAATTTTGGCGTAAGTAAAAAAGGTAGAGGGTATGCAGAATCACCTGAAATACGTACAATGTTAGTCTTTAACCAACGCTAAGACTTTTGTTTGACAGATGCATGAATAAAGAAAATTACAAGTACTATTAAAGAAGTTCAGTGAAGCATGAACACAATTAAATATAATTCTTTTTATTGATATTATTACTGGACAATATAATTATTTACCTACAAGCCAGGAATTTGTTTCACCTTCTCTGTGCCTTTGCTCTAAATGAGCAAATACTCTCGATGATCGGAGCACTCGGGCATCGTGTGTTCGGCCACCATGAGCACTATTTACGGCAAGAATTTCGCAGTTGGAATCGCAAATCTGAAATCACATTCATTATTAGTAGTTTATTATTATTATCATTATTATATATATGGTGGCATTCTTTCTCAACGTGTGTGTGTGTGTGTGTGTGTTTTGTGTTTTGTGGTTAAAAAAACTTTCATTAGGCCAAATTACAGCAAATTTTATCTATTTTTCCATGCCGTGTGGCAGTTTTAAAACAATCAACATTGATTAAACCAAAAATGGCGGAATAAGTGAACTGCAACTGAAATACGAGATTAAAAGTGGATTTATGACACTTGGTACGTAAAGGTTTTTTGGGGTCGTGAATACGAATTGAAGTCGTTGTTCCAAAATTCAAAATGGCGGATCATCATGATGATCATGATTCATGATCATGATCATGATCCGCCATTTCATTCATCATGATGATGATCATGCATCATGATTTTTGGTCATGATGTCAAAGTACCCATTTTTGAATTTATATATATATATATATATATATATGTGTGTGTGTGTGTGTGTGTGTGTGTGTTGTGGTGTGTGTGTGTGTGTGTGTGTGTGTGTGTGTGTGTGTGTGTGTGTGTGTATATTATTATTGTAATATATCTATTGTGATACATATTCCAGCATTACAAAGTATATTTATTACACACTTACAAGTAATACATTTAACGAATGGTATATAACTTTCGATTGATAAATAGATATTTCCTTTCAATTTCTGGTGGAAAAGTGGCAACGTGTGTTCCATCTATTGCTCCAATAAGTCCTACAAAACCGCCGTTTCTGAAAAATGTGAAAAAAATATTAGATTGATAAAATATTTTTATCTTTAAAAAATGTAATTTATATTGAATATCATATGAAATGAATAATAAAATTATTAATTATTACCCTTGTTTGATTCTTTGAATTCTGTCAGCAGTTACTGCAAAAAAAATCCAATCGTCAATAATACAATTCAATGCATCGACAGTCGCATGAAGGGAACGGCTCAATGACGTTTGAGACACACACGTAAAGAAATCTTGGCCTGTTCTTCTCTGATAGGATCCTGATGCGAACAAGTTTAATGATGCTAGTATCTGAATAAAATAACAAGAATTGAATCAAGAAAGTTAAAAAAATCATTAAGAATTTAATAACTTTACACAAATAGAAAAATCAAAATATATTGTACCTGTAATTCATGAGATATTGCAGTTTTCCGTGATATTTGTGGCATGAATGGCACCAATAGTGTAATTAGCATACGACTTGCATCTTTTGTCAGTCTGAAACATAAAAAGCATGTAATCACGCGCTGCAATATAAAACTTTGTCCATACTGAAAGACTTTAAATATGAAAATTTACTTGTACAGTTTACGAAACTGGCTATCAGACACTGAAGAAGGATCCAATGCATCTCTGAGTAACATTCGTGTAACCCTCATAATCTGATTGCGTTCAAAAGCCTCTTCGTCATTCTCTTCCTCAAGTATTGAACCAGCCGCCATGAATATATCCATTTTTCTTACTTTTTCGGGCTTCATTATTTGTGTGCGACACTTAACCTTCCTGAAACATAGAATCTGTCAAATCTGTGGTCTCCACGCGTCATAACTGTGTCTATAATTTCTCTCTCGCTCTATTTTTCAGCTTCTCTCTCTCTCTCTCTCTCTCTCTCTCTCTCTCTCTCTCGGATTTCACCATTCGACAAGAAATTTCTTGCCGAACAAACTCCCGTGAGATGGCACGCATTTTCATCATAGTAAAAGTCACAGAATCGCCCGAGCTGTTAACTGTTTTCACTATATTTGAGTTAGAGAATCGATGCCCAGGCCGGCGCAGGGGGCGGCGCCGGTGCGTATACGAATGGTGATGGGTGGTGGTGCTGGCAGTATCCGGCCGGCGGAGCGGGCGGTGCCCACGCCCACTTTTTCCTTGCGTAAACGGACATGTTGTTTCGTCTGCGCCTCTTGTTCTTAGCGTGGTGCTTCATTTTTTCTGTAAATAACGTATTTAAATTAATTATTTTACGTACATATTTCATCCCGCGAAAAACGATTGTATTAAAACCGTATTAAAAGCTTATATAAATTCAATAAGAGTCTTATTAGGATCGAATATACAAATCAATTATAATTTAAATATAAGTCATATTTAAATCAAATTAAAGTACCCCAACCTTATTTAATCTATATATGGATTAAACTGGACCTTGCTTTGTTAAAATATGCAAAATCAGTCGCACAGACCTAAAGAAATGCAGAGTTAATATGGTTTTAATTTGCCAAATGTGGATTAAATATGGTAATAAATACAAAATTAATTTGATCAAATATAAGTCAAATTTAAACCAATTTAAATTTAAATTTAAACCAGATTATATAAAATTCTAATAAAATCCAAATAATATTTATATATGACTGTAACTCAATCTTATTTGGTCTTAATGGTTGTAATTATAGGAGGGTTATAATCCAATAAAAAAATCCAGTAAAATCTAAAAATAAAACTTTTATTTAAGAAAGATATACAATATGCGTAAAATATATATATGTTGATGAACACAACACATAGAATATTTGAAATAAATTCAAAAATGAAACTTAATGATCATTTAAAATATGATTACTTTGTAAACGTAGATAAATAGCACACGACATATCTGCAATCTTTTCCCGTCCATTTTAGTATGTTGATTTGACATATCTCCTCTAATAAGTAAATTAAATCCAATTAAAGTAATAAAAAATAATGCTTCCATACAACCTATGGACAAATAAGTATATAAAAAAATTTCAAAACAAAAATGGAAGGTCTGTCCACAAGGGAACTAAATGCCAAATATTACACTAGGAACCTTATTAGGTCCTTTAAAAGCAAAAAGTTATAAATGGGACGAGTGAGAAACAGCCCTCTTTGTCAATCTACTGCCTTTGGTTCTGTTGTTGCAATAGCGCTTGCTCCCTCTTACGTATTTCACATAGACGGGTGGACAAAGTTGACCGCAACTCAGACTGTACCTTCTTTGGTCTCATATGCTTTTCTTTTTGCAAAACCAAGACTTTATCTGCATGAAAAAGATGGGAAAGAGATCAATAACAAGAGCATTCAAAAATTTTTTCTATTACTGTATGCCAACACTACTTACTAATAATGGCATCTACTCCTGCAATGGGAAGGGCATTTAAGACCATTGACGGATCCTGTGTGTAAGCTTGTCGCCCTTTGCCTCTGGGAGGCAGCCCTGAGACAGAGCAGCGCATTAACGTGTCTTTGGTGAAGACACCTTCCAACATAGCTCGAAGAGCCTTTGTTGCACAGTTCGACTCCTCTGCTTTAGTATAAGCCTTTTTGGTACAGTATATTTGATCTTCTTCAGAAATACAGACACCCTGCAAAGATTAATAATATTTAGTTTTCCTTCTTAAAATATTTTTGTAAAATGCCAACACAACATTAGTAACTTTCTCAAAATTCAGTAGCTGTGACATTTGGAAAAAGTTTCCATTCTCTTACACTAGACTATAGGAACACTCCTGAATTCTTTACAAAATTTTTATCAAAGATCTAGGAGTGGCAGTATAGGTCAGTAAATTTTATATTCAAAAGTTGCTCAGCTCTTGTATTTTGGGACAATCGAATTGATTTTACTTACTCTCTCTGGATTAGTGATGGTATAAATTTGGATCTGACCATTTCCTACATTTTGTTTATGATTATCATTAATGGGTGGATTTACATTACACGTATTAATAGGCATATCCTCATGAAATGCATTAATGGGCTGCTGATCCACAATAGATGGGTTTGGAAGATTGTTGGGTCCGTTATTGACATTGCCAAGATTCTCAGGTTCATTAGATTTGACTTCTTGGCCATTGCTTCGGGAAGGGTTAGATGAATCATGAGAACCATTACTGAATGAATTCTCTGCATCTGTAGCAAAAAAAATGAGCAATTGACTTCTCCATTGACCAATTGATTTCTACAACCTATAGAAAAATTACACAAATGCATGAAATCAATTGATTTTACCTAAGTAGTCATGTGATGAACTATTTAATAATTGAGCAAGTGAACTACTGGCCTTGCTAGAAGTGGTTTCAGTAGCATCCTTATTAGCCAGTTTCCGTAACATTTTAATATCGAGCTTGGCAGATAGTTGTCTTATCAACTACACAAAAAAAAAATAATTTTACAGTATATAGAATATTTCAGATATCACAAGAAAAGTTAAAAGAAAATTACACTGCTAACCTTTTTTTTCTCAATTTCTTCATCATCAGAATTATCAGTTGAACTACTACAACTGTTTCTACTTCCTGATGAGTTGGAATCCTTTTCCTGACAGAATAAAAAATTTTAAAACAGCGGTGAATAAAAAGTTTTATCATTTTGATGAATCGTAACTAACAGCGCGACTTACTTCCACTTCCTTATTATTATCTACAGATTCTTCATGAAGCTGAACAGATAACGTATTGGCCCTCTTAATTGTTATAGTTTCCTTACCCTAAGAAGATAATAAAGGGCATATCAAAAATTTCACAAGAGGCTCATTGCATCAATCTCTGATACAGCTCATTATACTCACAAAAACATCATCATCCTTCTCCAGGAGTCGTTTATTGACCAGTTTCTCCATTTTCTCTTTTAATTCAATCCTCTCTTTGTCTCTGGTCATCTGCAAAACCATATGAGAACAAATTACTTACTTTTAACTGATGGTTACTCTCACCGTTTATTTGTGAGTTAATCTCTGTTGATGGCTTACTTAATAGCCGAATTGGTTGGATGTTAGTTTTTTATTTAATAAAAACATGACAAAGTTAAAATAACTAAGATCGATTGCTTTTCAGTTCAGGAGCTCGATTACATATCTTGAAACAAGGTAAAAAATACTAAAATGAGAAAATTCACTAGAGTATCAACGATTTTATTTGTCGAAATCTAGCAAATTTGTTCATTTTTGTAATTTTTACATTAGTTTAAGATTCACAATCGACCCCCAGATCATTCGATCCATATTTTACAACCAAGATTTTTCATATGTATCTCAATCATTCCAATACGACAAATTAAACAAGCTAAGGGAGGCCAAAAGTCGTGGTGCTGCTTTAACAGAGCAGGGATGCTCTCTTAGAGTCGACACAAATTTTCGATCTGAACTGAAAAAATTCCAGTCTTAATTTTTTTGACTTTCTCATGTTTTCATAAAAAAAAGCAATATTTAATCAGTATATAAACAGCTGTTAAGTCATTATTAGAGTGATTTCATTAGCTCTAATTGTAAGATGAATGGGTAGTTACTCTAGTAAACTGTTAGAATATTAATCTCTAACTGCAAAATTTCCTATACATTTTCAGTACTAACAAAAAAGAAAAAAAAACATTTCAAATATATGAAACAGGATCACTAACTAATAGTAGTCAAATATAATAGCAACAACTTGCTTTTTTTGAACAAGCCTTTTTTTCTGCTTGGCTAGGCTTCAATATCTGTTTCTGATTGCTTTTTATATTGGTCATAGTTGATTTGGCTTTAGCAGCAGCTTTCCTTTCTTTCTTAGGCTCGGCATGGAATGAGCAACGACCGTCATTGGCTTGTCGCGACTCTTTCTTTCTTAAATTATTAAGCCTTCTGGCTTCCTTTACACACTGTTGATGATCGTCTGTCGAAAAGCATAAAAACTTATAATAAAAATGACCATGAAATGAACGAAAAGTGTATCAATTAGCGACTTATGAAGTAATTTTGTAACTGCTATTTCTGCTTTTGCTGGAATCTTTTCATTTTAGGAACTATACATGAAAGTACTACTATACTCATTCACATCAGACACAGAAGACAATACATTTCAGTGTCTAGTATAATAAATAGTGGTAATTTAGAATGTAGAGTAATAATTTGTAAAAAAGTGGTTCCATAACAACAAAAATAACCGTTACCAAGTTGACCATCGCGCCGGCATGAATCTATTTTATACTGAATAATTAACTTACCACTGATCAGGCACACTTGTCCAAGAAAATCCTTTTTATTGTAAAAAAAAGATACGCTATCACCCACTTTCACTGTCTTCTCGTCGTAGATAACATCACTTTGATGTACGGTGGAGAATGACATTTCATCCTCTTCCTCCAGCACAAACCAGTTATCGGTATCACTCATATTGCAATCACTACAGTTCAATTTCTTTTAAGCGGTCGCTATGCACGAACTAAAACTAGAGCTCTAAAAAGGGAGGTATAATCACGACCGACATTTTGTATCCAATCATAACCTTTTCGTAAACGTCAATACGCTTTTCGGTCTGGTTTTCTCTGCTTCCTAAATGACTGGCTACGTTGCAATTAATTATAACAATTTTTTAGATTAATCGCGAGACCGAAAAGCGTATTGATGTCTACAATAAGGTTTCTTGAAAGGTTTTGTTTTCAACTTTTTACATATGTTTGGATACAAAATGTTGGACGCAATTATACTTACATTTTTAGAGCCTTACTAAAACTATTAATTGCAGCAAACCTCTACAGATGATACTAATACCGATTTTCTCAATTCTAAACCGGTCGGCACACTTGATATGAAACGGTCAAATCATGAGTCAAACTTTCTCGAATTATCTAAGTCAACCATGTTATGCTAATGAGTGCACTTATGAATGCACTTCCGCACGCATTTGCGGATTCGCTAAACCGTCCAAGAGGGGTGCGTTCCGTTTCTCGCATGATGCGCGCATGAACATAGTAAACGTTACGTATACTATAGATAAATGCGCGCATATGCGCGTTGCGGAACGTGGCTCACAAGCGCAGCGCGACCGCACAGTTTGAACAAATTATCGCAACTATCCTTTAAAATATTTGTCCATCAGATTTATTATCGCTATCTAAATGTTGGCAACAAACAATACCCAGCAAACACAGAAATCACCGAGTGCGTAATTTGATAGCAAATTGCCGCCAAGATGGCATCAAATTCCGAATTTGTTGCCATCTTGGCGACAATTTGTTATCAAATTACGCACTCGGTGATTTCTGTGTTTGCTGGGTAAGGATCAATTGTCTGTACTTGTACAATAACGGTCATGTCACAGAGTGATATTGAAACATCGATCTTTTTACAAGCTCTGTCATATAATTATATTTTGTAGAGGTAAGTTGATCAAAGATTAATATACTCCGTAATGATAGAATAGGTTATGAGTGCATGTTTACCCTTAAATTTCATATTTACTGATATAAATGAAAGAGGAGGAATAAATATTTATATATAGACATATCTAGTTAAATAATATCTACTTAAATAAAATACATGTCCTCTTTGTGTATGCCATTTTATACCTTAATTCTTTTTGGGTGATATATAGGTTCTGTATGCAGCTAAACCAAACTTGTATGAAACTAAATTTTAATGTGTTAATGATCGCATTTTGGATTACTGTGTTGGAGACTCGCGTCGCTTCATTTCATTATTGCTGTCTTAATTTACATGGATTGTGTATATTTAACAGAGTCGGGTAAGCTAATATATGTAATTTTTAAACTAAGTTAAGTTAAAGTTAATGGCATAAAATTTATTTAGTACGTTAAAAGTTACATGAATAAAAAACAAACTCAGTTAAAAATTACATTAACATTAAATTAATTTGAGTTAAATTTAAAATTGATAAGTTGAAAAGCATTATATAAAATTAAAAAGCTATAATTTTTTAAAGTTGCGGGATTACTCAAATTATTACATAAATCATCAAATAAATTTAGTATTTTATTTGTAAAGTAAATTTACATAACATAAAGAAATATTATTTTTATGTGGGAATTGTGTGTGTGTGTATATATATATATATATATATATATATATATATATAAAATTCTTATTTTTTATAATTCTTTTCTTTTATATAGATAAATTTTTACCTTAAAGAACAGTTAATAAAATTTATGTGTTTTACAAATAGCTATAAGTTAAAGTTAAAAATTAACTTATTTAAAATTAATTAAGTTAAGTATAAAGTTTTTAAATAACTTTTTAACCGTATTATTTAATTTTTAACTTTTTTTAACTAGTTACTTATACCCAACCCCGGTATTTAAGTAATTTTTGTTTTGCAGCGTTCACACAAATGGCATCACCATTATCTCATTCGACAAGTCAATCACCAGACACTTCACCTGAAACTTCTCTATCAAGAAATTCTTCTGTAACATTCTCGAAAACTTCTGATCACTCCTCATCAACATCAGAATTAGCTTACTCATCAACATCAGAATCAGCTTCTTCATCATCGCGTTCTCCAGATGCTAGCCCGCCCTTCAAAAAGCAGCGGACATGGAAAGTTATACCAAGCAAATTATTGCAGCATCCAAGTTTCTTAAATAAACTGCAGGTATTTATTTTTTTTATATTAGTATTGTGTATGTGTGTGTTTTCGTATCATCATCATCATCATCACCATTATTATTGTTATTATACCATTATAGATTTGTGTCAACTCTATCGCCCATGAAATACCATCTCAGCTGGAATCTAACTTTGAAAAGGAAGAAGAAGAAAGGCAAGAGTTTGTAGCAAACCTCCAAGAAGTGGAGAGTTGTGTTGTACCAAATGAATTATTGGAAGAAGCAGTGCATGATTTTGACAATAGCAATGATGATAATAGTCACCTGTCCTCTATTGTTTCATTAGTAGTAAGTAGTGAGAATGGCAGTAATTCAAGTACTTCCAGTGATGTTGATACGTGGAATGATTCAAGCAGTGATACTTTGAGTGAAAATAATTCTGATGATGACACATTACAACCTGATGAGTCTCCATTTTTGTATGACGGCAGCAATAGTACTGTACATGAGGCTGTACTTGACATTATTCAGGATAATTTTAATAATAATGAAACCAAGAAAAGCTTAGAAGATCATTTACACACATTTCTTAAACACATACCAAAGCCAAACCATATGCCGAAATCAGTGCATTTACTTCTTAAATTTGTTACAAGTCTAGCTCCATCTCTTACTGAAACAGCGTATCCTTATTGTTCAAAGTGTCATTTGTTCTTAAGAATGGAAGGAAATTGTGAAGTTTGTGAGTGTGCTAAGCGTAAATATTTTTATGGGTTTAATGTGGAGAAACAAATTAAATTTCTCTTTGAACACCGTAATTTGGGACGTGTAATAGATGAATATAAAAGTATGATACAAACTTGTCCTTCAAGAAATATTAGAGACATTTGTAATAGTAGTGAGTATAAACGGGTTCATATTAATGATCAGTGTACTGTGACACTAATGTTTAACACTGACGGTGTTCAAATAAGTAAGTCTAAAGCTAGTTTATGGCCAGTTCAATGTATTATCTGTGAGGTTCCTCCACATTTAAGGACTAGTTATATGGTAGTTTGCGCAGCTTGGTGTGATGTTGAGAAGCCCCCAATGAGTACTCTGTTAAGACCTTTTGTTGACACATTAAAACGTTTAGAACTTGGTTGTGTGGAGTGGTATGACAAAGTCAACAGACAACATGTAAAATGCAAAATTATTGCGCCCGCAGCATGTGCAGATGGTCCCGCACGAGCAGATATTCAAAATATCACTTCTTCGAATTCTAAGTATGCATGTAACTATTGCGAACAAAGATCTGTAAAGGTTCCTCTAACTTTGCAAGAGCGACAAGCCAGACTAGCAGGTAACAAGAAAATTAGGAGAAAGCGTGCATTTGTATTTCGTGAGGACAGAGCTAAACTTCGTGAGGTTAATAGAATGAAATCTCAAGCAAGAAAAGCATGTGAAGGATTACCGGTCAAAGGGGTAAAAGGGCCATCAACAGTTGCAAGAATTCCTGGTTTGAACATGTCTACTTTTCTAGTGGCTGAGTATATGCACACTGTCTGTCTCTGTGTAGTGAAAAGATTTTTGAACTTGTGGTTGTATGAGCCAGGGCCATGGAACATTAGTGCAAATAAGTATGCAATTGATAGGTTACTAGAGGACATAAAACCACCTGACACTGTTGGGAGATTGCCAATGGAAGTATCTGACATTTCTCACTGGAAAGCAAGTATTTTTCGCATGTGGCTTTTGTGCTACTCTCTCCCAATTGTCTCTGAATTTCTGCCGAATATATATGTGCAACACTGGTGTCTCTTTGTGCAAGCAATATATTTACTTCTAAAGGAGGAAATTTCTGAGAGCGAAATTGATATGGCTGAAATTATGATCAAGATGTTCGTCAGAGACATTGGCATTTTATATCGTTTAAAGGACTACACAATAAGCGTTCATCAGTTGTTGCATCTGCCTTTATGTGTTAAAAGATGGGGCCCGTTGTGGACCACATCAGCCTTCATCTTTGAAAACTACAATGGTGTTTTGAAGAAACTTATCCATGGCACAAAAAACAGAAGTAAAGAATTAATCATGAAATTAAGAGTTGCGTGTGGAATCCAAATTTTGAAAAACAAAGTGAGGGGGCCCAACAGTGACACATTGCACCATGATGACTTTGAACTCCTAAATGAGCATGCTGCTTTTATTTTTTCACGTGAAGAGCGTTCGCTGTTGATGAGTAATGGCATTGTTAAAAGTGTTGCCGTCTTCGCTCGTGCCAAAAAGAAAAGAGATTGTTACACTTCACTGATATATTCTAGGGAAAAGAAGCGCAACAATTACACAATACGATTTGAAAGTGCAAATAATGTCTGTGGTTATGGAGAAATTAGATTTTTTGTCTCCTGCGAAAAAGAAACAGATGTGAAGTATTCGTATGCTGTCATTCAATTGTTTCAGGTAGAGCACTCTAAAATATTTTACCATGAAGAAAGCCGTATAAAACTGACTCACATTACACCTGTAATAAGTTCAGCTGAATTAATTATTGTTGACATAAAGATTATCCAACCTGTTAAAGGTTGTGAGAGTAGGTAATTTCGTATGCCTTCTTCCAAATAAGTTTGAAACAAACCTGTAGATTTAGCGCATTCTTTTATTGTATATTTGTAACATTAAAAATATCTTTATTCAATGTAGTAGTTAGGAACTTTGAGTGCTATCTTAGAAAACAATTTAATTATACCATTTATTTTGCTGCACTCTGTTATTTCTTTTCATTTCTTTTTATAATATGTGATAGTAATTTATCTACTGCGGCTTTGTATAATTTTGATCTTATGTATGTATGTATAGCGAACTGAAATACATTGCTGGTTTATTCCCAGATTTTTTGTATTATTTTGTCCAGCTTTGAATTGCTCAATATGCTCCAATTATTTCAAATTTATATTTTGTTAACACAGACGTAGATTGTGACAGAATCCACAGCTTGTTATAGACACAAATTATTTTGTATACCGTATAATTATATCTTTTTGTAAAAATCTTTAACAAAAAATTAATGACAATATATATACTACTGTATTGTAATAAAAGTCTATAAAATATGAAATTTAATCTATACTCAATTTTCCAATTATTAACTTTTCATAATTTTTCCAAAATCAAATTAATATTCAACATTGGTCTAACTTTTTAATTTAAATCAAATATTTACATGTTAAGTTCGACAAATAAGGAAACAAATTTTACCGCAAATATTATTTAAACAAAAATACGTTTTAATAAGAATCAAATTAGAACCAAATTTGGGTTAAAGCCGCAATTGAATCGAGTAAAAATCGCATACAGAACACATTAACTTTTTATTAAAGTCTTATATATAAATATTCTGCATCATGTATGGTTCTGGATCATATATAATCTACATAAGTTATCTTATTAAGTACAAATTAAAACCATATTTGATTCGAAGTGTTATATGATCCACATAAGTGATCTAATTAAATGTAAATTACAGCCCTATTTTATTGTGGATCATATTTAATCTACATAACTGATTTTAATAAGTGCAAATTAAAACTGTATTTAAACAAATATAATTTTAATATAAAATCTGGGTTTAATTTGAATTTTATCCAAATTTAATATGATTTAATATGATTTTAGTTAGATTCATATTAGATCGTTTTTCGCGGGATGTATCATTAATTTATTGTTACAAATTAAACAATTCAAATCAATATGTGAAGAAAGGAACAACGTAATGTGATACACTAGATAAATACGAGCTAATTGAAACGAGTCGAAAGAGAATACCTAATTTATTTTCAATTACTTGTGAAATTGAAATATGTGATTAATATGAACGTCGTTTCTGTCTATTCGAGTAACGATACTATATTGCGATTTGAAGTGTATATATGTATTGTTGCAAGTACGTAATAAAATTATAAATGTTGCACACACAAATATTATCATTCTACAGCCAAGAAGAGCACTTGTTTCATAAAATTTTCAAATCTTTCATCACAGCGATAACAGCCATTTTGTTACCTGTTTCTTTTCAAATATATCTCGACACACGAATCTTAGAAAAAGGCAGAATATTTTTTTCAGTAAATGCCAACAGTCGCAATGCGACTTTGCGATACATTTGCGGTGCAAGTGTTTCATCAGACTACGTAAATGTACCGTAAAGTCGCATTGCGACTGTTGCATTTACTGAAAACAATATCCTGGCTTTTTCAACAACTCGTGTGTCGAGAGATATTTGAAAACTATTGGTAAGAAAATATTCTTTCTTGTGAGAAGAGTTACGAGAAATGATATAAAATAACCGTGCTTTCCTTCGCCGTAGAATGATAATATTTTTATCTGTGTATTTATAGTTTTCGCAAGTTTTTTCCTCGTTTAGTCGGATCCTCCCACTGCGTGTGCCTCGACACCGTTTTCACACGCGTCGCAGTCTCCATCGCCGCCGCCGTCACCGTCGCTACCGTCGTCGTCTTCGCGGTCGACGTCGTCGCCGACGTCGCTACCGGGGCGGTCGTTGTCGCCGTCGTTGTAGACTTTCCTCTTACTTTCCGCGCCACCTTTGCTGCAACAGAAATACAAAGTGTGTAACAATTGTGCAATTTATAAATCCATTGCTCCAAGTACATTGGTATCTAGATAATGACGCCGATATTCCGAAAAAGGTCATACGTATGTAATATATATATAATATATATGGGCAGATCCATTACTTTTCGACCAAAAGTTGCGGGGGTGGGTCACCGATTTTGATGCCGATTTTTTCCTCGAAAGTACACTAGAAAAGGCGATGATCCTGAAAATTTGAGCCCGATTCGATCAAATCCGGCCGCTGGAGAATTGTTTGAATTTTGAAAAAAGTCGATTTTTCAGTCATTTTCAAAAATTTATATCTCAGCTTCTATATAACTTAGAGACTCGTTTGAGGCCGCATTCTTTTCTGTAAACCCTCTACTTTTAAGGAAAAAATTGGTCATTGGTTTACACTCAAGTCCGGCTTCACGGCGAGCTGCTAACTAAACCACTGTTTTAGAGAAATTTTGCCTATTTTTGAAATGCTGTCATATCTACAGTTTTCGAAGTAGAGGGTTGATCAGCAGCTGATATTTTTTGTTCAGGTATACTCTGAAGAAATCTACCCACTTTTTACTTGATTGCTTCTATTTCGTTAAGTTATGGCCATCTAAAGCCGATCGATTTTCGAAAAATCGCCATTTTCAGATAGCCAGAACTTTTTTCTTTCAACTCGAAATCCTTTGAAATTTTCAGGGAATATACTTCATTATATCCTTAAACAACCCTGAAAATTTCAATTTTGGAATAGAAGTGGTTTCCGAGTTATGAAGTTTTTAAAAATGTCAACTTTTCGATTTAATATGACATTTTTTGTGGTTTTATCATCAATTTTGTAAATTTAATGTAAATAATTGATATTTTTCGGAAAATATATTCGAAAATAAGGAGCAAAACGGATTGTTTGAGAAAATTGAGGGAAAAAATTAATATTTTTTATTTTGATTTATTTGTTTAAAATTGTTCAAAGTTTATAGTACTAACGTTAATACTGTTATTTTTAATGTTTATTGTTAAAGATGGTACAGTTTTATATGATAGTTCTCAAATACTTTGGAAATTTGTATCAACATATTATTAAAAGAAATGAACAAATATTTACTTTTTAAAAATTTTAAACAAATAAATCAAAATAAAAAATATTAATTTTTTCCCTCAATTTTCTCAAACAATCCGTTTTGCTCCTTATTTTCGAATATATTTTCCGAAAATATCAATTATTTACATTAAATTTACAAAATTGATGATAAAACCACAAAAAATGTCATATTAAATCGAAAAGTTGACATTTTAAAAACTTCATAACTCGGAAACCACTTCTATTCCAAAATTGAAATTTTCAGGGTTGTTTAAGGATATAATGAAGTATATTCCCTGAAAATTTCAAAGGATTTCGAGTTGAAAGAAAAAAGTTCTGGCTATCTGAAAATGGCGATTTTTCGAAAATCGATCGGCTTTAGATGGCCATAACTTAACGAAATAGAAGCAATCAAGTAAAAAGTGGGTAGATTTCTTCAGAGTATACCTGAACAAAAAATATCAGCTGCTGATCAACCCTCTACTTCGAAAACTGTAGATATGACAGCATTTCAAAAATAGGCAAAATTTCTCTAAAACAGTGGTTTAGTTAGCAGCTCGCCGTGAAGCCGGACTTGAGTGTAAACCAATGACCAATTTTTTCCTTAAAAGTAGAGGGTTTACAGAAAAGAATGCGGCCTCAAACGAGTCTCTAAGTTATATAGAAGCTGAGATATAAATTTTTGAAAATGACTGAAAAATCGACTTTTTTCAAAATTCAAACAATTCTCCAGCGGCCGGATTTGATCGAATCGGGCTCAAATTTTCAGGATCATCTCCTTTTCTAGTGTACTTTCGAGGAAAAAATCGGCATCAAAATCGGTGACCCACCCCCGCAACTTTTGGTCGAAAAGTAATGGATCTGCCCATATATATATATGTATGTATATATACATATATGATTTACGTGATATTAAACATGGTTTGAGATAAATATGTTTGCAAAGTACATTTTAAATGTATTTTTAAATGTAAAGTAGATTATATTATGCTAAATATATTTCTTATATTTTTATTGTTTATACAGAATGTCAGAGAATTCTAAAAATATTGGTTCCAAGTCGGAATTAGAAGATTCAGATAGTTCAAATATGGCAAAAGTTAATATTAACGAAAAAGAAAAAATTAATGACGAAATAGAAAAAGAAAATGATGATTTTCATGCAATAAATTTACTAACACTTAATGAAGACACTGTTGGCGAATTGGGTTGCCGGGCGTAACTCCGGCTTCGCCAATTGGCGTAAGAGGAGGCCGAGTCGACCCCGACAGGGATCCGGAGTGCGGAGAATGACGGACACTGCTTTTCCCACAAAGTATGCTTTATTGTACAAAATGGTTTTGCCGAGGAGGTTTTACAGAGGTTCGGCTGAGGTGGTCGCGGCGTGCATGTGATGCACGTATGATCCGCGGGCGCGATTGGAGCACACAGAGCGTGCTTGAGACGCTCGTAATCACTGCCGAGACGCGCACTTAGAGTTTGTGAATGTTCACCACTCGCGTGCAGCGAGGGTGAACCGCAGACGCACGGAGGCGTAATGTTCGTCGCCGCACTGTGAGCGCGGGCGCGAGCGCAATGGGCGCGATGGAGAATGTCCGTGAGACACTTCTCGCATGTGCCTTGATGGCACGACAATTACGAGCTGGATGCACAACGGGGCGTAAATCCGCGTGGACCGATACTCGTTAACTTGACGAATGCACGACGGCGTGGTTCAACCGCGTGAATCGGAGTAGGAAAAGCGCGAGACGGGTGCAAGTCGGCTGATGTTCCGCTTGAACCGCCCGATAATTCGCTACTGAAGGGGCCGGAGCTCTCGCGGGCCCGTTTCCGGAGCATTCCGTGACGCGACAATTGAAAGGGCCAATAGGCGCGTTTCGTAGGATCACGGGATCCTCGCATGTCCGGATCGATAACGCGACGCGAGAGACTGCGCGGTCAGGGGTAACGCGGGGGAGCGGCGCGAAGTCGCCTCGTTCAGGGGGCGGCTCAGGGATGGCGGCAGCGGTATCGATCGCGGTGATCGATCGCGGTGAAAATCCTGAACAGACACTGACTCCATAAAAATGTTTGATTCAACAGTGTAAGTATACATATTATATTTGCTAATATATATTCATCATTATTTAACTCTTGAGTACTCGTAACACTAGCGCGTTTTTTTCACACATATTTTTAATCTGTAGGATTTTGTCCTTTCAATAAAAATTTAGCGCAATCTTTGTAAATCTGTAAAAGAAATGCTTATAGTGCAAATACTTTAGGGTTGTGTTCTTTAAATTATTATTATTACAAAATAATTAGTTACATGGATAAAATATTGAGTTTCTTTATTATATTGTTGCGCCCGTGCTGAGACACCCGTTGCGCGCTGAGCTTCGTTCGCGAGAAGCCTGAACTTCGCTCATGAGTAGCTTCAGACCGAAGCTGTTCCCTAACGACCGGATGTATTGATCGGTGTATCAACAACTACGACTGTCAGATCTACGGGGAGACTCCGATCGTTCGGACATGTTCTCCACCTGAAACGCATTCTTGTACTAAGTTCCTAATAAATCCTTGAGTTCCTTTTGTAATCTGGTGTTGTCTCTTTTACGCGAGTCCGGGAGTGCGCGGCGCGAACGCGAGTGACTGTGAAACAGAGGAGCGCAGCGCAACAATATATATATATATATATATATATATATATATATATATATATATACAGGGTGTCCCAGGACCTCACCGACAAACTTTGAGAAATAATAGGTCACACAGAGAGGATCATTTTTTGTTAAGGAACATATGGTCGCTGACGCGATCTTAAGCAGCTATGCATCCGAAAAGTCAGATCTCCGGTAAAATGTTTTGAACAAATAAAATTTTTTTTTTTTTGCATGTTCTGACAATTTACAATAATAGCTGTTCAAATTGCCTGCCCTGTACCTCATTACATTGTTGACACCTTCGCAGCATTGATTGTCCAACTCTGTCAAGTATGGCAGGGTTGTTTCGGATTTGTTGAAACGCAGCAATTATTCAGTCAATCAATTCCGCTCTGTTGTCAACTGGGGTGACGTACACGATACAACAACAAACCTACGACGTAGGTTAGGTTGTGACCGAACACGGCCAAGTGACGTCTCGGAATCGCGGATTTATCTGATTTTACTGTCCGGTCGCCACTCGGTTTAACCAATAATCTACCGAGAAGGTTAAGTATTCGTTTATCTTTACGATTTTCTGATATTAACCATCTTTTCTGTTTCAGGTTCCCGACTTCGATGGATCGACGCTGGACAACGATGGATCACCAACGACGTGACTCTGGATCTCCGCTGGACAACGCTGGATCGCCAATTGGACCTCTGCTGCTGGACTTCCCTGGATCCTCACTCCAATCACATACCGGATTGCCCCTGTGCTAGTCTGGATCATCAATTGGATCGACGCTGAACAACCTTTGGATAGTCAACGCTGGATTTGGATCTTCGCTGGACAATGCTTCGCCGATATCAAAGGATCAGGTAAGTATCAGGTAAGTATTCACTAACTTGAGACTTCTTGATTTATGTAAACTAATGATCATTTATTCCACGTTACAGTAACACACTGATTGTCGGATGGCCTTACAAATTCGATGACCATTACTCGACGTTGAGTTTCACAATGCTCTTTAACGCGCGCTTGGTACGATTCATAAGTATCGCGGATGTTAGCGAATGCGCGGCTAAGTGCCCGTCGGATATCCCGAGACGCTATCTCCGACACGTCCGTTCGCGATCGTCTCTCGTGGGCAACTCCTCGACTGCCTCGCTCGGCTGCTCCTTGATGCCCAGTCCCCACTCCTCCGATCTCATAGGCTGGCGTCGTGGCCGTGCGTGTTCGCGCACGTGATTTTTTTGTTCGCTCGGTACCTGGCTCGTATAATATTTACCTACGCATTCCATCGCTATGGTTTTTGCGTGTTTTCACCGCACGCTGTCGAATAACAAGTTTACATTCCGACACTTTCACGTTCGAGAACTTTCTGGATTTCGCTCGCATAATTTCCTCTTAATTACTTCACAATGCTTTGCCCCGGAATCGTTCAATATTACTCTATTCGTATATCATACCGTTATTTCCGTTGGTTCGTAATTTCAGGCCGAACCACTGTGTTATCGCGCTACGCTCGCTCGAGTGTGCCTCTCGGTCAGTAGGCATGCACACTGGGTCTCGCGGGACCCGCCGTCGCTTCCGGTTCGCGCGTTCTCGAACCGTCGATCGAATCGCATCGCCGCTATATGGTTGGTCACTCGGGACCTCCCTCAGGTGGAATCCGAGGTCGTTTTCCGGTTTCCACCCCCGGTTCGCTCGTTTATGATCCGGCGGTCGGATCTCGTCGCGGACCTCATTACCGTCTTCATTGGGGTCCCCTTAATGCATTCACGCCACGACTTCCTGGGGAATTCCCTTGGTTCGCTAGTTTTCGATCTGGTGCCCCCACGACTTCGCGGACCTCATGGTCAGCCTACTTACGTTCCCCTTGACGTACCCATATCGCGACTTCCCGGCGAATACGTTTGGATCGCGTTTTCTCGACCTGGTGGTCCTACGTCTTCGCGGACCTCATGGTCGCCTTAATTACGCCCCTCTCGACGCACCCGTATCGCGACTTCCTGGCGAATATGTTTGGATCGCGCTTTCTCGACCTGGTGGTCCTACGTCTTCGCGGACCTCATGGTCGCCTTAATTACGCCCCTCTCGACGCACCCGTATCGCGATCCTGGCGAACCTGTTCGGCTCGCGTTTTCTCGACCTGGTGATACGACGCGTTCGCGGACCTCGCGGTTCGCTTAATTGTGTCTCTCTCGTCGTGTTACTATCGCGACTTTGTCGGCTTACGCACTAATTGTATATATGTATACTTATATCTATTACCCTTCACCGTATTATATATTTATTGTTCCCAAATATTCTTAATTCTACGTTTTATTGTCATACAAATATTTATCTCTTATCAACTAATCGCGCCCGTCCTCACGCCTGTCTCTTCCTCGTGGACGGACATCGCGGTCGTTACCTCCCGTCATCTACCCAGCGGTACCTGTCTCGTGCTCGCTCTCGTCGCTCGGGCCGTCCGTTTCGCCTCCCTCGGTCGGCTTCTCGGCCCCCGTCGCTTGGATTCGTTCCACGAGCACTCGTGGGTCGGCTCGGCCCCCCCCCCCCGCGCTCGGGTGTGCGGTCGGCTCCCTAGACAGCTCTGAAGGGTGCGGCTGCAAGGTTAGGTTAGGTTGTAGGTACAGAAAGGCTAGTAGTAATACTATGTCGGTTCTAAGCCGGGAACTTCGAGGGGGAGCGGGGCGGGGGGGGGTATCAAGGGGCGAGGGGGCTGACGTCACGCGGGGAGGGGGACTTTTGGTGCGTCAGGGCCAAGGTGTTCTAAGGAGAGGGGGGGTGTCACCTACGTACTGTACTGCAGGACTGCGTTCCGATTCCCCACCCGGGTGCACTCCCTCTCTTTCTATCTCACTCTTCTGAGAGTTAATTAAATTAAATTTTATTTGTGCAAAACATTTTACCGGAGATCTGACTATTCGGATGCATAGCTCCTTAAGAACGCGTCAGCGACCATATGTTCCTTAACAAAAAATGATCCCCTCTGTGTGACCTTGTGACCGATCGAAGTAATGGGCCTGCGACGCGCGAATTGGTCGCCAAGAGTACGGCTCGAGCGCGTAGACGAGCCGCGAGCGGAGCCCAGAGCGAGGCAGGCGACCAAGGTCACGACGGTGGCCATTTATCAAGGTTCGCGCGGATGGCCGGCCATCGCCGAACAGATCGCCCGACAGGCGTACGAGGAGCGCTCCAGATTCGAGCGGGAGCGGGCCGCGAACATAGCGGAGGCAATCCGGGTCGTGAAGAGTAGGGAGATGGCGCCCGAGATCGCAGGGGACGAGCGCCCGTTCGATGACTTCGAGTCGCCGGCGTCAGGAGAGGAATCGGACCTCTCATAGGTCCGAGCGGGGAGGTAAGACAATAACCCCATGGCCGCGCGATAAATTTAGTTCTTTTCTGAAACCGCGGCTAAGAACACTATTTTATTTTCGTTTTGTATAAGAATCATGCGGACTCCGCCCCGTTGGGCACGTTTGTTTAATATGCGTATAACTAAGTCTTAAGATGTAATATGACAAATAGACACGCCCACTGGGCAAATAGCAGCTAAGTTTGTCGATAAGTTTTTCGCGTCGCGCGATTCTCCGTTTTATGTTAATTTTCGGTTCCCACGTCGGTAGATATTTCATTTCGCATCGCGAGCGAATCGACGACTAATCGCGATAAATAGGGGAACCACAACAATCTCCAGGAAAAAGTCACTTCGGACGATTAAAGTGACACCTGGTATACTCGAATATAGGGTCGGCGCCATAAAAGGTACACCCGTTCGAAATTTTGCAACGTGAGCGACTTCCCCGAGGAAAAGGAGGCTATTCCGAACGAGTGACACCTAGTGCACGCAATCATAGGGTCGGCGTCAAGAAACGATCACGCGTTCAAAATTTCGCAACGCGAGCGACTTTCCCGAGGAAAAGTATATAATTTCGAACAGATGACAACTGGTATCCTCGATTATTGGGTCGGCGTCATGAAAAGGACGCGCGTTTAGAACTTCGGGACGCAAACGACTTTCCCGAGGAAAGGAGTGTAATTCCGCAAAATCATGACCTGGTGCACGCGACTATAGGGTCGGCGCCATGAGAAGTACGTGCGTTTAGAAAATCGCGACGCGAGCGACTTCCCCGAGGAAAAGCGCGAATAACAAAGACAGGCGAACCTGGGGCACGCGCCCATAAAGTCGGCGTCAATGAGCGAGCAGCGGGAGGTAAATTCGACACTTAGACGTCCTCCACGGGAACGAGACGCAAAGAGGGGTCTACCAGGTCCCAGAGATGACAACCTAGGGATCGGCGTCGTCGGCCGACAACATCGACGAGACGGAAACATCACCCACGGGGAAAAGGGTGAAAAACGGCACGAGAGTCGTTCCCCGAGCCGTGCGCATAGGTCGGCGTCGACGGCACGCGAAATCGACGCGCCGCGACAACCTGGTGCAGCGGCACCGATAGAGGTAGGTCCCCACGTCGTAGTATACGTAAAACTTTCCCACTCCTACAGCGGGGAACGCCCCACACGTAGAGAGCGAACGCCAATGCGCAGTTGCACTAGCGCAACAGTGGGGATAAGGCATAGTGGGGGTAACGAGCGAGGTAGGGAGACGGAGCGAGGCCCACCACTCGAGGCAGTCTCTCGAACGGAACGGTAGCGATAACACGTATCTCCGAAGTATTCCGCGTACGCGAACTTAGTCTCCGGCGCGATCGAACGGTGTACGGACACAGTTACACATTTTGTATAACAATCGGGAACGTCCACGAAAAGCGTTACTTCTCGTTCAACAATAACGAGTGGTCCTGCGTGGCCATAAATTACTTTGATAATAAGCCGTTAGGCGTGAGCGACTTGTGCTCATTCACAACTGTAAATAACTTGGTGCACCGACGACTGAAATAAAAGAGAATTATTAGTTGGAATTCATCTATAACAATTATTATAAATACTTACCTTCTACTTACCTTGTCCATCGGCGATGAGCCCACGAAGTCCAGCGTTGATCTCGGTATGCGAATAGGCGAGGATCCGGGAAATCAGCAGCAGCGGCGATCCATTCCGAGGCGGGAACCTGAAAGAAGAAGAGAATTAGTATAATTATAATAAGGATAGAATTGCACGCGAATTTCTCGAAGTCTCGATCCATCGAAGTTCTGCGTTGCTTCTGGTATGCGGTGATGCGAGGATCCTGGATGCAGCAGCGAGTATCAGCACTCCCAGCGGGAAACCTGAAATAAAGAAAGTTAAATCGATAAAGTTAATATCTTCGGAAACGAATATTACTTACCTTCTCGGTAGAATAGGCGAAACCGAGTGGCGACCGTGCGGTAGGAGGACATCCGACGCAAATAGAGCTCCCATATACTACGGTTACAACCTATCATTTCTCGAAGTTTGTCGGTGAGGTCCTGGGACACCCAGTATATATATATATATATATATATATATATATATATATATATATATATGGCTGTGTGTATTTATAATGCACTTACTTGTACTTGGAACATCCATTCTGCAAAACGATCCTTCACGATGTGTGAGAAATTGTTTAATATTGTATTCGTTTATTCTTCGTCTAGAACTCAGAAACGCACAGAAACACTCTAAAACGCTCAGAAATGACTAACCTTTTCCGTTGCGCGACCGTTATTCATCCCCTCGGTTTGCTGCTCATCCCCTCCCCTGTTACCATAAACCAATCAGGACATCTTAGAAACATTCTCTTTTTCTACGCCATCATTTCGGAATTTATAGCTACTACTTCAACGAACGCGCGCGCGCGCACACACACACACGCACACACACACACACACACACACACACACACACTTTTTTAACATTCTATTATTTTTCCCGTTGAATCTATTGCCGCTGTCAGATTTATAAAAAATTTATTTTGCAGTAATTTGTTTAAACAATTATTGTTTAGACAATTATTGTATTCCAATTTACATAGTTAAAGGTCATGTTCTATTTTCAATTATTAGTTTTACTATGTTGTTAGTGGTTTAAGCATAGGCGTTAATAAGTTTATGCGAAATTGGAAGGTTTTAAATACAAATGTACATTAAAAACAAAGCAGCAGCTAGTAGCAGCTAATTTTTACAAATTTTGTTACATAATAATATAAACTTTAATTTAAAATTTGTTTCATTGCGGGAATCCGTGGGACTTTTAACTTTTCTCTATTTTTCTGAAACGATTGCACACAAATTTTCATTATTTTACACTTCAAACATTGCGTTACTGTTAATTTATATTTATTTGTTATAATTTTTGACAAATACGATAATAAACTACATTTTTCCATTTAAAACATCCATTTTGTAGAATTAAAAAAGATCAACTTTACGATTTTCTACGAATTTTTGAATATGACGCTTGAACATGAGCTCGGACGCTCGAGCTGTTACTCGTGCGAAGGTCCTTTTTGTACTGGCTTATACCTGCCATGTATACTTAATTAGCCCTTATAAAGGGCCGTTACATATTCTTTGAACATTACTCTATACATCTATGTACTTCAAATCCCATAAATTAAAACTTCATTTTTCGACTTTTGGCCGGCTTTTCGGGAATCGGCCGCACTGTGCGTCCGTCCGTCGCGGCATTTCGCGCCGCACGTCACCATCTCCTCTTCCGTGCCGCTACTGCTGATCACTCGTCTCTTTCGATGTCGATGTCTCACGAATTGTGCAATCCGCCATCGTTTTTGGATTTTGCTCGTCTTCATTCGCGCTTTGCGATTTCGTACCCTTGGCTTCGTCCCTCTTGATCGTCGTAAGTCCCATCTTCTTCTTGTTCTTCCTCGCGCTGGTCTTATCTGGCGATCTTTCCTGCAGTATTTCGATGGATGTTTCCATCTCCTCGGCCACGTTCGTCGTCGCTTCTCTCGTCTCCTCACGCGTCCTTGGTATCAATACCACGTCCTTAAGGAATACCGGGCTAGCTTCCTTGTACTCATCATCCTCGTGATTTTGATAAATCGCGTGTAGAATTAGTTCTTTCCTGTCGCTCGACTCCCCGTCATTCTTGATCTTCCGACATTCATCCTCAAACTCCCCGTCATTCTTGACTTCTGGATCCTCATTCATTTCTTCAGTGAATAGGGCTCTTCGTACCACCCTCTGTCGTATCTCACTCGGTTCGCTGAGCGCCGCCTCGGCGCTCTTTATCAGTCGACTCGTCATTTGAATTATTGCCGGCATGCGCATATACCTTCCTCGCAACTCCCGGGCTCCTTTCGCCGCTTGCTCGATCATTCGGCGTTCATATTCGATTATGTGACGCAGTACGCGAATTAATCGGTCGTCCGTCAATGTTCCTACGGATCTATGGAACTTTACGCTGGTTCGTGGATCACATACCATTGTCATTCGATACCGGGCATGGAAATCCATCCCTAACACTATGTCGAATGCTAGATCATCCACCACGTAACACTGATGTGCGAACCTTTTCCTTTTGTATCTCCACAAGATCCGCACTTTATCACGCACTGGGACTCCCTCGTTCGCAAATGCTCCCTTTAGGTTGAACTGCGTTGTCGGTAGTCTTTTCACCGTCCTCCGTCAGTTTCTCGCAGAGGTTACGCGTGATCGCGGTTATCTGCGATCCCGTATCGATTAGTACCTTGACGGTACTTTTTTCGAACTCAAGATCTATCATCGGCACTTCCGCGCACTCGACCTCTTCCTCACTCGCCTTGACGATTGCCCTACTTATCTCTTCGATGATCTCGTCCGTCTGGTTCGTATTCTTCGGATGTTCTCTTCTTTCTTATCCTCTGCATCATGGGTTATCGCGCAGCATTCTCGGTCGCTTTCTTCCGACGCTACGCTCACCGCGTCTCCCTGTACTTCTACGTCTTCTTTCGCCGTTATGGTCGCCAGTTTTCTTCCGCGGTCATTCGGTTTCGTCGTGTTTACTTGCAGCAACTGTTGTTGTTGCTCTTCGAGCTCGCGTCGACGCTCGTCGTCGCTGTCGATTTCGTTTCCGCTGTTGGTCGGTCCTCTCGACCTTGTCATCACCCTTGATGGTGTGCTTCCGATCGTCGCCATGCGATTATTTCCTCTCGCACAACTCGTCCTCCCTCTTCCGCTTTTCGCTTTCGGCTCTATGTTGCCGAAGTTTCTCAACGCCTCTCGGGGATTCGATGTCGCCTTCGTACGTCCGTACGATGATTCGACGCGTTGTCTAACAATAAGACCGCGTGCACGATATTCGTTGCGGCCTCGCGTCCGTTGTCGCACGTTGTTTCGACGTATCAGGTCGGTTTCTCAGTTCTCTCAGTGTGTAGCTATTCTTCGCGATGCTCAGCTTTGCTCGGGCTTTCGGACACTCGCGCACTTCACGCCCGTACGCTTTCCGTGTGATTTATTATATCGTCTCGGCGGTTTATCGCCGCACGACTTCACACGCTTCACGCACGTTGTCGCGACGCGGTTGCACTTCTCGTCTCTATCGCCTCTTCGCACTGGCTTTTCGCGGTTTCGCGACGTATTGCTTTACGTACGCGCACTTTCACTCTTAACTTTGCACCAATGTGCCACTTTCCCGACACCTACGTGTCTCACGTCACGATCGCCTTGTTCACCGATTTGCGTGATTGCTCCTTTCTTCTATCTGCTTCCTGTCGGTTGCCCCTGGTTTTTCAGGAAGACCCGTGACAGTAATTTTCTTCAATCTCCGATTGCCTTATACGCATCCTGTCACGGTCGCCATTCTTCTTCGTAGAAGAGAGAATTTAATCCCGCCGAAGCATTGAAGTTCCTCCCACCTTGGCTTCTCCGTTGCGTGTTGTTGGGAAAGCCGCAGATTCTTTTACGTGTGGTAAGTCAATCGAAGATGAATGCGCTCCTCACCCACCCTACACTGTAACCGAACGATACTACAGGGTGGCACGATTCACGCTGTGTGTCCTTCAATCTAACGGTCGCCACTCGGTTTGACCTTGGATAACCGAGAAGGTAAGTACATGGTTTCTCCGAATATATTAATTTTACTAATTTTCTTTTCTGTCAGGTTCCCGCCATGGATGGATCATCGCCGCTGCTGACTCCAGGATTCTCGCATTGCCGCTTACCAGGATCAACGAGGGACTTCAATGGATCGACGCCGATGGATCAGGTAAGTAGAAGGTAAGTAAAATCGATAATTCGTTGAAATTTTTTAATAAACAATGAAATATTTATTTCAGATCTTCAGTTGCAATGGATGTTGTTCACTATTCACAATGGTTGTTATTCACAGAGTTCGAAAAGCACAAGTGCTTTCACGCCTATCGGCGCACAAGATGTTTCCGGTAATGCAGTACCGTTCGTTCTTGTCAAAACGAATAATGCCTAGAGCAGAGTGTCTCTCCTGGGCTTCCCACCGTTGCGCGCTGCCCCCACTCTACGACCTTTCCTTCGAGAACGTTCGCAACTGCGTAGTTGATCACGCGATCCCCACGTGCGGACGTTCTAGAAATTTCCCATGAAAATTTCCATCACTATTGCGTTGCAGAGACTTGTCTCCCTTGGTGCCGCTGCACCAGGTTTCGTCGGCTAGCCGATTTCGTTCGCCGACGACGCCGACCTATGCGCACCTCCTCGGGGAGGATCCTAATTGCGTTTCCGGACGACTTCCCCGTGGAAGATGTCCAGGTGCGAATGACGGTGTCGGCCGTTGACGCCGACCTTATGGGGATGGCGCTCAGGACCTAGTATACTCGATCCCGTGATCTTTTCCCGGAGAAGATGTCTCGCATCCATCTCGCGTTCCCGAATAGTGGGCTTGACGCCGACCTGTTTGCCGCGCCTACCAGGTATCGATTTACGCTTCTACCCGTAGAGGATGCTCTATTCAGCAGAAAACGCTCTTCAGATCCCTGAGACGCCGCCTCGGGCTTTGACGCCGACCCGTCTGCCGCGTGTACTAGGTACTCCTCTTTAATATGAGTTCATTCCTACCCGTAGAAGACGCTTGGATCCCTCGAAAACGCTTGTTTTCGTATTTCGTAAACGCTACCTCGAGCGTTGACGCCGACCCGTCTGTCGCGTGTACTAGGTACTCTTATTCAAATTGGTTTATTCTACCCGTAGAAGACGCTTGGGTTCCCAGAGACTGCTTGTTTTTGTATTCGTAAACGCTACTTTCGGGTGTTGACGCCGACCCGTCTGCCACGTGTACCATGTACTCCCATTCAATAGAAGTCGCCTCTACCCGTAGAAACGCCCGGATTCCCAGAAAACGCTTGTTTCCCGGTCTCAGCTAATGCTACCACTCGGGCTTTGACGGCCGACTTGTCTGCCGCGGGTACCAGTTATCCCTCCTCGATTAGGAGTCGTTTCTACCCGCAGAAACGCTGGATTCGTAGCAAACGCTCGTCTCCCGATCTCGTACATGCCTAATCGTATTTTAACGCCGACCTGTGCATAGCGTGTACCAGGTCTCGAACTCGCATTTGAGGCTATCTCCACCTGTGGAAAATTCTTGGTCTCGAAGCTTGCGAACGCGCCACCAGACTTTGGCGCCGACCTGTCTATCGTGTATACCAAGTATCGCGGATAGCTCAGACGTTTTTTCTTCCTGAAGGTTACGTGTGGCTCTAGCCTAAATCTCGCGTTTTCTACGCCGATCTTTACGCGAGTAACTAATTCTAAATAAAATACTGTGCGTGAGCCAAAAGCGAAAATAAGAGAAGGAATTAATCGGCGCTGGCCATATGGCCTGGTTTAATGGAAACTAATTACCTAACCTTAATAACTAACACGCCGGACGAGCTTAATTCGATCACTGTGGTAATGTAAATAAACGGTATCGGTAAATGAAACTAAAAGGAACTTGTATCGCTTTATAAGTAATTGCTCGTCCTCGGAGCGTCGCGTAATATATATCTACTGGGGCTTGGTCGTCCCGTCGTCGCTATCGGAATTATGTTCGGTGGCCGGACTCAGAAAATCGTCCGACGGTTGCTCATCGACCTCCAGTGCGATAATCTGCGCCGTACCTGCCCCGGTCGTTACTTCCGGCGCGCTATCACCGTTTCGACCGCGCCGGTCATTACCTCCGCCAGGAGGCCTGGCATGTCCGGACCTACCGGGCTGCTGGCTCGTACTGACGTCTTCTCCGCCGGCGCCTGCTCCGTCCGCTCGGCTGCCTCTGCACTGCCCGTCAGAAGACGCACTGCCTCTGCCGAGAGCCTGCGGAGAATAACTTTTGGGGACCCTTTTCCCCGGAAAACGCGAAACTTTGGCGTGCGGTCGCAAGGTCAGGCTCTGGAAATGTGTTAAGTGGTTCATCCGATTATAAAATGGCCCGTGTACGAGCTTCGTAATCGTGAGGATTGGTCTGAGATTGGACACAACGGTCGCGAATTCAAGACGGCCTCGATTTGTGCGAATATGTGTAAAGTTCTTCAAACGTTAGTAACGTATTACGATAACTCTTTTTAGATGAATTTTAGCGGATTTAACCGCGGCTTCCCAGAGTCCGCCCATATGGGGAGAATACGGAGGTATAAAGGTCCACTGTATAGCCTGATCAGCTAAGAATTGCTCGATGTTATCGTTTTCGGCCTTTATCATGTTGAACTCGTTGTTCGCCCCGACGAAATTCGATCCGTTATCTGAAAACAGTTTTGCGCATCGACCGCGCCTTGCAATAAATCGTTTTAATGCATTTAGAAAGGCTGTAGTGGACAGATCGCTAACAATCTCCAAGTGCGTAGCTTCGTCGCGAAACATATGAATATGCATAATACGCCTTCCCGGTCTTATTCCGAGAGATTTTTATGCTGAATGGTCCAGCATAGTCGAGACTGGAATGCAAAAAAGCTCGCGAAGGATTAACACGTAGCGCTTGGGGGCAACTCCCCCATTAGCTGATTCCTACTAATCGGATGTACACGAAAGCACGCAACGCAAGCCCTTAAAAAACCTTTCTAACAGCTTGCCGCCCGGAAATAATCCAATACACTGACGTAAGTGAGCGAGAAGCACCTGGGGTTCGATATGCAATTGCTTACGATGAGCATCGCGGATAACTAATAAAATAATGTTTCGCCAGCAATATGATTGGGTGACGCCGGGCGTAGTCAATATCGGCATATCGTAGCCGCCCGCCAACGCGAATAATTCCCTTTGAATCGATAAATGAATTTAAGGAAGCGAGCTTGCTTTTGCTATTAACCTCCCCTTTGGTTTGGAGATCTGATTTTTCCGATGCAAACTCGTTCGCTTGAACCATCCGTATGAGCACAGAAGTAGCGTCTTCTAGCTCTTTCGTAGAAATAGGCCCCAGTCTTCGTTGATGTTTGGTGAGTGCATTCGTCTTGAATCGTAGGCAATAAGCCGTAACCCGAGTAAGGCGAGACAGAGACGAGAACTTGTTGATTAAGTCGAAGTCTGAGGACACGCACTGCGATACAATTGCTTGTCTTCTGAGATCGGGAACCTCTGAGTCTGGTAATTCGATGACTGAGGCGGGCCAGTTCTGACGATCCATCGCCAGCCAGAGCGGCCCGTTCCACCATAATTGGCACGTCTTGAGATGCTCAGGTGTAGTGCCTCGGGAAATAACACCAGGCGGGTTGTCCTCAGATCTAACATGAGACTATCGCGCCGCGTGCGATACGCTGTATATTGGCCACTCTGTTCGCAACGAAGGTTTGCAACTCCTCCGGTTGACGCTTGAGCCAAGCTAATACAATGGTGGAGTCCCTACGGTATTCAATACTGTCGAATTCAATGGAAAGTGCCTGCTGCACAGTTTCTCCTAGAGTTACCAGCAGCAAGGCTCCGAAAAGCTCAAGTCTCGGAAGTGTAATTCGCTTAAGCGGCGCTACTCGGGATTTTGCACACAGAAGATGAACTGATATCTGTCCAGCATCATTGACGCTCCGGATATAAATGCACGCACTGTAAGCAGCTTCAGATGCGTCACAAAAGCCATGCATCTCGATACGACGTGGCTCCGTGCAAATTGCGTGTCTGCGAATTGAGATCAGACTAATGTCCTTGATTGTCTCCTGGTACCGCAACCATGTGGTGTGAAGATCGATAGGTAGAGACTCGTCCCATCCCAATTTCAATCTCCAAAGTTGCTGAAGGATAATCTTCGCGCGTATAATGGTCGGTCCCATCAGTCCTAATGGGTCAAAAATCTAGCGACAGTTGAGAGTACCGATCGTTTGGTCACGTGATTGCTCTTCGCCATCGCTTGAATCTTGTATTGAAGGCTGCCGTCCGCCGTATTCCAGCAAACTCCCAACGTTTTTATCTCCTTTCCAATTTCTAACGTAGTCGGCTCGGACGGAGACTCCAGGATTGAAGGCTCATTGGTGTTCCATTTGTGGAGCGTGAAACCTGCGGAAGCCAAAATTTCAATCAGCTGAATCCGGAGCTGCCGCAGCCTTTCTGCCCCTTTATTCCCGTATAACACATCATCCATGTAGCAAGCTTCGAGTAGAATTTTGCAGGCCTCTGGGTATTTATCCATATATTCGATTGCGAGTTGTACCAGACAACGAGTGGCTAAAAAGGAGCGCTAGTTAACCCATAGGTAAGAGTATTAAGGATGAACTCCAGGATAGGTCCGTCCTTATCCCATCTCCACAATATTCTTTGCAAATTACGTTGATCAGCTTGAAGCAGTATCTGTCGATACATCATTCGAATACACTGTCGACAAAAAATGACTTTTTTTTCTGATTCAAGCTCGGAATAGGTTTATCTTATAGATTTCATCGCTAAACACGAATCTGGCCTCGAAAATTGCCCATCACGTCGAGATTTTGAGAAAAACGGTCTCAAAGACTCAAAAACCATGTTTTTGCCCGTTTTTGATGACATGTAGAAAGTGAAGCTGAGGTGCTAGAACTCTCTAACTAGGCTTAAATTGAAGCTTGAACCTTCGCTAAGAATCAAATCGAAAAGACCCTGAATCAATCATAAATTTTCATGTAGCATAACTTTTTCATGTGCCGCGCACTCTACTTGCCTTACATAGCCGTGCACAGTGGCACACCTACTTATAAATTTTAATTTTGCTATTTACTGTTTGTGCTCGCTGATTACGAATCTAAGGTCAAATTTAAAATTCAAAATGGCGGATTCAAATGGCAAAATATATTAAAATGTATGTCGCCATTTTAAATCCGCCATTTTGAATTTTTAAATTTTGACCTTAGATTCGTAATCAGCGATCACAAAAACAGTAAATAGCAAAATTAAAATTTAAAGTAGGTGTCCACTGTGCACGGCTATGTAAGTGCAAGTAGAGTGCGCGCGCACATGAAAAAGTTATGCTACATGAAATTTATGATTGATTCAGGTCTTTTCGATTTGATTCTTTTAGCTGAAGGTTCAAGCTTCAATTTAAGCCTAGTTAGAGAGTTCTAGCACCTCAGCTTCACTTTCTACATGTCATCAAAACGGGCAAAAACATGGTTTTTGAGTCTTTGAGACCGTTTTTCTCAAAATCTCGACGTGATGGGCAATTTTCGAGGCCAGATTCGTGTTTACGATAAAAATCTATAAGATAAGCCTATTCTGATGCTTAAATCATTTTGCGTGTCGACCTGTGATATCAGCGGTCATGACGTATGGTTCCTTGCGGAATCTTATAAGATGTACAACAACAAATCTGGTTGCACTGTGGGACCGGCACGAAGTATATCGTTAAGCGATACCCCGCTCGATGTGGGACACGAACCGTTAAAGACGACTCGAAGTTTTGTCGTCTGGCTGTCTTCCTTTATAACAGCATGATGAGGCAGGTAGTTGATTAATATGTCATCCATGTAGTAAGCCTTGTCTGCATACCCGTCATTGTTTGTCACTTCGGTCATGTGACCTAATTCTTGATATTCTTGCATGAACTTTCCGTATTGTTCTTGTAGGGCTGGTGATTTAGCAAACCCTCGCTCCATGGACTTAAGGCACTTGACGGCAGTCGCTCTTGAAAGTCCAAGCTGATTGATGTTACCCTTGAGGGGGAGTCGCACTTCAAAACGTCCTTCTGCATTGCGTCGGTGTGTTCGAACAAATTCTTCTTCGCAAATTTTGTCGTTCTCGCATGGTTCCGTGTATGGAGCTCCTTCTTCAACGTGCCAAAAACGCTCAAGTTGATTCTCTAGGTATCTGATTGAGAGAAGGCACACAAAACGTTACATGAAGAACGCGGATTCTCGATTCCTATAGGACCGACAATGATCCAGCCCAGTTTCGTTTTTGAGCAATCCCAGGCAGCATGTTGATGTTCTCCGAGTGTTCGCTGAATGTAACAACCATTACCTGAATAACTGTTATCTGAGTGTTAGGAGTTCGCGTCTATGTAGTGTTTTGACGAATGTTCAGATAATGTTCGCGATATAACATTTGGCGAGCTTTCGTTAAACATTCGGATAACGCAAAGCGCGGGGGGATATATTCCCTGTACGGGAGGCATAGGGATAATATTACACATTTCTTTAATCATATTTCTTTATTTCCTTTTCTTTTAAATTGTTAAATACAGTGAAACCGCTTTCCACCTCCCACGCATTACTTCACGTCGTTTTTATACGTTCTCTCACTCAAATATCTCGAAAAAAAAAAAAAAAAGGATAACAACATAATATTATTCGTAACGTAATAATCATTACGCAGTAAAAAATAGTAACACATCGTTACTGTTACCATTATTAATTCTATGCCTATTATAATTATTATTACGATCATTATCATTACTACCGATTGTAACTGTCAACGTCTAGCGCCAATAATATCATCAGTGTTAACAATAACAGTAACGATGATACCAATAAGCTTAATAGAATAATAGCAAAAACATCGCATGATTCAATCACGTTGATTGATACATAAAATGGGGAGAAGGGAGACGAAAAGAAAAAGAAACGTAAGGAAACGTAAAGAACCTACAAAAGAACCAGAAAGTGGCGAATGCTTTCCGATCGAAATTCGCGCTGCGGCGCCCTACGGAGCAACAGTACCCTTTGCTTATCTTTGGAACTCATACAGGAACATACATCAGCCCGAAATCATCGAAAAGAACGTTATAAAAAGGAAAATCTATCTAAAAACTGATAATTATCTAACATAAACCGACAATCTTTTCCGCACGTCATAAAAGTCTATATATCTATATAAAGACTTATTTCTTATAAGTTCTATAATTTGCACTAAAGAAAAGTAAATATTATTAATAATTTGTACTATAAAGAAAAATAAATTATAGAACATGCATCTATAACAATTTAATGTAATATCTTTGACAAACTTATGTCAATGAATATTTCTATATTCATCTATATAAAAGTCTTTATATCTATATAAACTTATTTCTTACTCCTAAAAGGTGAGTAACGCAAGTATTTATCAATAATTCTTCCATTGGCATCTGGGTGTACGAGTAACACTGCATCTGAGGAAAAAACGGCAATATTGAGGCTATTATATATCAGGCTATTTCTATAGTACTTCAATAAACTAAAATTGTGAACCAATCATACCTTTGACAACTTTACACATGTTTGTAGGAGAAAAAGCAAGTTTTTGGCTCGTTCCCTTTTGTCTTCTCCCCATGTAACTATAGAGACTGCCAACTGCGCGTGTGAGCAATTTTTTCATAATACGGTCAACACATCCTTCAACTGATGTTCCACCTTCGGTAGAAAGTCTTTTAGTCTGCAAACATTCAACACTTTCTTTAATCCCAAAAATTTATTGTAAAAGAATATCTTACGTTCTGCTGTAAAAATGAATGGACTTCAAATCTGTACTTACAAGATATTCCATTTGTGCTGTAGATGAAGCTAAACATTCCTCCATTCTTTCTGCTTCATTGATGTTTTCAAGGGGTATTTGTGGCATTCCTTCAGGATGAGATAAGGTATTCCCAAAGAGGATCAGATAGAGTGGAAGCTGGCCGTGTCCGCGATTCGCGCCATCTAGCAGTTCGGAGACGCACTACTGCAATCCTCTCTCTCACAAAGCTTTGCTCTCTCACTCTCTCTCACTCTGCAAGATAACCTCCACTTGAACCATTGCGCTTTGTCGTTGGCAAGCAAGAATGACCCTGCGGTGCTACGTCAAGAATTGCAACAAAAATAATAAATATGTCTTTGTAGACTCTTGAAAATGTCAATCATTAATAGATGCAATAAGGTCAGGCGCGGTGACGTAGTGCGCAGTACAGAATTAATAGTTACATGTAACCAATTAAAATAGTATATATATATATATATATATACATATATTCCCAACTAATAGATCTGCGCGCCGATTATTTGTCGACTTGAAACACAGCTATCGTTGGAAATTTTAATACCCTTCCCTCCCCGGAATTAAATATACGCGATTTAATTCTTAAAAACTGTAAAGAATTTATTGCGAAAAATATTACCTCAGCCAGGATTTCGAACTTGGAACCTCCTCCTTCTCGTGAAGGCGTCGTACCAATTCGACTACGAGGCATGTGGAATATTTATCGAATAACCGGTTAATAATAGTTAACGCATGTTTCAGCCTGCGTCAATTCAAATATGTCTTTTAGACTCTTGAAATGTCAATCAATTAATTGATGGCAATAAGAGTCAGGCGCGGTACTTAGTGCGCAAAAAAATAAAGTTAACAAAGATTATCCTTTTTCCAACAGCGACAACCTGAATTGTAAGTATAAAATTATACTTGAATAAGTTGTGATTAAACATCGACAACCACTTAACGTCATTTTTATCTTATGTCATGAATGAAAATAGATATTTCTGTTTAAGTTTTAAAATAAGTTTTTGGAAATTATTTAATTATTCGAATTGTTATTGATTTTGAACCAATGAATTATGATTCTATGGTATTGTATGATATATACTGGAATTCTCTATAAAAAATTGATTTACAGGCGAAAGAAATGGCAGGAATTTGCTGGTTGTGCGGGGATCCTCCAAATCATCTCCGTATTTGTTCGGATCATTTCGCAAATCTCCATCACCACCAGTTATCAAATATCACAAGGACAAAGTGGAGATTTATCGATCGGCCCTTGAAGGTAATTTAAGTAGAAAATATTATTTTCAAAGTTCATTACGATCTTGGAGTTTTCTTAAATTAACAATAGCTTATAACCCAGAAACACGTTGCCGTCAATTTATTGACAATTTGTCATTGAGGCCCAAAATTTTCAATGCCTCAGGCAAAAATTATTTTCTGGAAAGCTCCTACTTACTTTTTCTCCACAATAACACTTATATTTTATAGAAATTGTTTC
>JASTWL010001205.1:0-48371 GCA_035220575.1 Temnothorax rugatulus
TCCGATGACCTTGACCTTGACATATGTTCTCAAGGTCACCCTCCTGAATGACCTTCAGAAGGTTTTAGCCGGCGGTCATTGTTTATTAAAAAGTTATAAACAAAAAAAGTTTGAAAAATATAGCAGCTATTTTGAGTATTGGAAGGCATAAATGACTAATATATATGTCGAAATAGTTCACGCATACACTTTTCACGCGAGACGAGTTGTCACATGGGTTCGTGGCGCGCTTTACAAGCTCGTTTATTGTATATCGCCACAAATATTCACACAGATGATCGACTAACTTATCTTCTTTAATACCACCTCTACTTAAACGAGATTGTAAAGCGCGCCACGAACCCATGTGGCACCTCGTTTTGCGTGGAAAGTGTATGCATGGAGACAGTAGGTTCCGTCCCCCTGCGGGGGGCTCCACATCTTTTAAACTAGACACACAGTGTGCCTGCAAAGTACATGCGTGAACTTTTCACGCGTGGAAAGTTGTAAACCCATGTGACAACTCGTCTCGCGTGAAAAGTGTATGCGTGAACTATTTCGACATATATATTAGTCATTTATGCCTTATAATACTCAAAATAGCTGCTATATTTTTCAAACTTTTTTTGTTTATAACTTTTTAATAAACAATGACCGCCGGCTAAAAACCTTCTGAAGGTCAGGAGGGTGACCTTGACAACATATGTCAAGGTCAAGGTCATCGGAGAGGATGGCCCTTTTATGCATAAATACCATTATTTTTAATAGACAAGTATTCCAATCATATTAAACTGCGCGCCGACAAATCGTCAGACTTGAAACACAATTTTGGTTGGAGTAGTAAAATACCCTCCCACCCCTCCTAACTAAATCGTTACGATTTAATTTATGATGCTCAGCATCTAAATACTGTAAAGAAATTATTGCGAAAAATATTACCTCAGGATTTGAACCTGGAACTTCCCTTATTCCGTGAAGGGTGTCGTGCCAATTCGACCACTGAGGCATGTGGTAATATCGCAATAACCTATTATTAATGTGATTTTTGTCCAGTGCTCTTTATGTCAATGTGAAAAAATTCAAGCAAGCGCGGGTAAACGGCAGGAGGAACTATGACTCTCTTAAGGCGAGTCAGTAGTCTTCTATGCTAGACGCTGGATTCACGTACCGGAGATCCGAGTTTGGTCCCAGGCGGATATTACTAATCTTGCGGAGATTTTTCTCGGAGATTTGCGGCGGGGGTCTGGTAGAAAGCGGTAGTGGCTACAGAGTGCGCGTGTCCTCGAAATTTTTGGGGGGCGTCATCAAGTCGAATCTCTCCCCTAATGGGGGATTCGCCCTCCACCTTCCCTGATAAGACGGGAAGGGCGGAGAAAGAGGAGATATCGGCGCTACCGAGTCCTGGGGGTTGCCAGCCCCCTCGGTTCGTATCAGTTGGCCCAAAAACAAGAAACCAAGCCTCGGATGATAGCGGGGGGCCTGCTGGCCCGTCCGCTTCAACTAACCCCCCAACCAGGAGAACGAAGTCGGCTACGCATGTGGGTTCCTAGGGTGCAATAGGACATTCCCGACGATCAGGGGAAAAAGAGTGTATGAACAAAAAGCCCACAAAGATTGGTACGATGCACGGCTCCAAACCGTGATGGACAGGTCGCCGAAGAAATCAGAGGAAGAGTCAACGATGCTGGCGAGGAAAGAGGCGGAGCTGATTCATGGACCCAATCCGAGGTACATGAATCAGGAACTCCTGTGATTCTTCCCCCAAAGAACCCTAGAAGCAGTCAAGGGTAAAAAGAAGAAGCAGCCGCATAAAAACATGGTCGAGGCCTTCCTCGAAGATCTTGAGGAATCCTAGACAGGCTGCAGAAGAAGATAAAGAGGAGGATACAGTAGCGGCGGAAAGTATTTTGACAAGCACAATTTATAGAAAATAAATGTTTATTTCTGAAACAAAGTTATAATATGTGTCCAAAGGCAACAATGCCTCTCAGTAGAAATGAAAGAAAAAAAATATAACATTTATAAACGAAAACTACGTTTTTTTTTACATTTTTTAAACAAATGTGGAAAGAAAGTATTTTGACAACACCATTATCTGTTGAAAATTTTAAACAAAGCCTGTAATTAACCATCAAAAATTAATTTGACTGCACCAGAAGCTTTAATATTTAGTGGCAAAGCCCTTAGATTTAATCACAGCCGCACATCTTGCCGGCATAGAGTCAATAAGTTTGGTGATCACACTTAATGGTATTTCCTTCCATTCTTCTGCAAGACAGGCCATCAAATCTTGTTTTCTGGAGAATTTTCTTTTTCTAATCCGTCTATCTAACTCTTCCCATAAATGTTCTATTGGATTTAGATCGGGACTTTGACTTGGCCACTCTAGAACTTTAATCTTCTTAGATGTAAAGAACTCTTTTACATGTGCAGAGGTATGTTTTGGATCGTTATCCTGCTGAAAAATCCAGTTTCTGACAAGGTTGTGCTTAGCATAAGGGAGCATGTAATTCTGCAGTATTTCACAGTAACAAAATCGGTCCATGATGCTCTTCACTTCGACTAACGGACCGACTCCTGAATAAGAGAAGCAGCCCCAAACCATGACATGGCCACCACCGTGCTTAACAGTCGGTACCTGATACTTGGGGTCATCTCTTTTGTTTGGAGGTCGTCTAACATACCTTATGCCATCAGATGAGAACATATTGAACTTACTTTCGTCGCTCCACAGTACACGAGCCCACTCCTTACTAGTCCAGTTCTTGTGTTTTTGGGCAAATTCGAGACGCGCCTTTCTGTTCTTCGCGGATATAAATGGCTTTTTGGAAGGACGTCTGCCAAAAAATTTGCGTTGCGAAGGTATTGTTTTACAGTGGTTAAACTGATGTCAAGACTGTGATTCTCATTTAAATCTCTCTTAATGTCAACTGCTGTCAGACGTGGGTTAGCGACACTCATGCGGCGGATAATTCTAGATACCCTGTCAGTAAGTTTTGGCGGTCGACCCGATCTTTGTTTGTTGCTAACCGAGCCTGTGGACTGCTGTTTACGGTTCCAAACCGAAATTATTTGTCTGCTCAGATTAAAATCCCTCGCTACTTGAGCTTGAGATTTTCCATTTTTCAATGCTGCAATAACAGCCAATTTTATGTCGTTGGAGTATTCCTTTTGTTTTGGCATAGCTCCTGAACGTAAACAAAACATAAAATAAGCAAAAACCGTGAATAAAGTAACTTACGTGAGCCCCTGCGTGTCGCTCTTAAACGAAACCCACTGTGTCAAAATACTTTTCGACTTACAGATTAAAGATAATAGCGGCACCTCCGAAACCAAACATCCACCCAATCAAAACTGATTTTGTCGCCGCTGCAGACTGCGGAAAAGTGTTTACTAACAACAATTTCTACTACGCAGCGCGTACGGTGTGCGCTCTACCGGCAATAAACGCTTTGTCAAAATACTTTTCGCCGCTACTGTAGGTGGGATAACCAATTCCTTGAATATATGGAGACACTGCCCAGATTACAAGGGCAGGCATACCACGCGGACGAACTTCAAAAAATAACTCTGGAAGCCAGAATACGCGGCAAAGACATTACCTTTCAAAGGCTGGCATTGTATCTTTGACGTATCTTCCCACCACCAGCTCCGAGGAGAAACAGGCGGGAAAAAACCACACGGCCACCAAGAAACAAGAGAGAGGTAAGGCGCAGAGAATACGGAGCAACCCAGAGTCTCTGGACCAGGGATCGTCTCCGGTGTATCAGTGGAGTGCCGGACCAGATGGGTGCCATATCACAATCCCCAAGGGAGTTGATGGAACCATATTGGACTGCGGTGATGACGACACAGGCTGATATGGCCCCACAAGCGGAAACAGCGCTTGTGATGGGAGGATTATGGGTGCCAATCACGGAACCAGACTTAAAGATCGCGCATATTTCCAGATCCTCAGCCGCGGGGCCGGACGGAGTCTCGGCACGCCTCTTCAGAGCAATTCCAGCTCAGGTGCTTCTGAGAATATATAATATTCTGATGTGGTGCAGAAGACTGCCGCAGGACCTTCTGCGCTCTAGGACAATCTTCCTACCTAAGAAGAAGGACGCAAACAAGCCGGGAGACTTCCGACCCATCACCATTCCGACTGTATTGGTCAGAGGTCTGCACAAGATCTTAGCCAAAAGAATGGAGATCTTTCTGGACAGATCCCAAACAAAAGGCATTAAGGTCTACAGATGGGTGCGCAGACAACACCTTTCTGTTGGACACTCTGCTAAGGCTGCATAGAGGAGATTGTTGATCGCTATATCTGGCCTCTCTGGATGTCGGTAAGGCGTTCGATTCGATCACGGCGATCGTGGCCACCCTAACAACTCTAGGGGTATCCGCCCTAATGGTAGAATACCTATCTGCGGTCTGTGCGACCTCGGTAAGAAGACTGGAAGGGGATGGCTGGACCTCTCCGTATATACACCCAACCGGAAGCGTTCGGCAGGGTGACCCATTGTTACCGATCATCTTCAATGCGGTCACGCATCTGATGCTTAAGAAACTGCCGGAAGAAATAGGTGCGCATATGGGGGATCTCCCGATAAACGCGGCAGCATTTGCGGACGACCTGCTGCTCTTCGCGGTCACTGTGGAAGGGCTGCAGAGGCTCATTGACATAGTGACAGAATACCTGGCCGAATGTGGAATGAGCATAAATCCAGATAAGAGCATGACAATCGCTATTAAGGCGGTACCGCATCTAAGGAAGACGGCAGTGGACAGTGGCATCACCTTCCAGTGTAATGGACGACCCCTCCAAAGTCTAACCAGATCAAGCAAATGAAAATATCTGGGGATACACTTTACGCCGGAGGAAAGGACAAGATGCCAGCCAGTCCAAATCTTGAAACCGATGTTGAGCTCGCTTACAAGAGCCCTGCTAAAACCGCAACAGAGATTATTCGTACTAAAAATTGTGGTAATGCTGAAACTCTACCACCAGCTGGCGTTGGGGGCAGTCACACTGGGGACACTGAACAAGGTGGATCGCTTAGTAAGAAATGCTCTCAGGAGATGGTTGATACTACCGCATGATACGCCTAATGCGTACTTTCACGCATCAATTAAAGATGGAGGTCTTGACATCCCAATGAGATGGACGGCACCAGTATAGAGACGCGGAAGATTGCTGCCCGTCAAAAGAGCCCTTAGCCAACAAGGATTTGTAAGATTTGCAGAAGACGAACTGGACAAGTGTAGGAGACGTCTCACAGACCATGGGATTTTCTATAATAACCCAGAGATGATTGCGAAACGCTGGGCCGAAAAACCATATGTCTCAGTAGACGGAGGAGCACTCAAGGCTTCCGCAAAGACACCCCACCAACACCAATGGATAACAGATGGCAGTAGGATGTTAACTGGCAGGGACTACATCAACTGCCACAGAATCAGGATTGGTGCCATGCCAACAAGATCGCGAACAACGCGGGGAAGAACGCAGGACGTAGATGTGCAGGATGTTTGACGCAGGAGACACTAAACCATGTGTTACAACACTGCCATAGGACTCAGACTCAAGAGACACGACACTGTAGTGACCTACATCGCCCGGAGTATCTCTAGAGGAGGATATTAGGTGCTTCTGGAACCTCATTATAAGACCACCGAGGATCTTAGGAAGCCGGATATAGTGGCAATACTGGGACGAACGGCAGTTGTGGTAGATGCGCAGGTAGTAAGCGAGCAAACTGATCTAGAAGACGCACATGGAAGGCGCGATACTACAACCATCCGGCAGTTATAGAGACTATACGAAGGGAGCACGACGTACAAGAAGTGGTGACCACATCGGCTACCCTATCATGGAGAGGGATTTGGAGTGAAAACTCGACTAAAGAGCTGCGCAGGTTGGGATTCCTTTTAAGTCCCAGGACCTCAGGATAATACCCACACGGGTCCTGATAGGAAGTATGGCTGCATTCCGAATGTTTAACACTATAACATCGATGGAACATCTCTGCGGATTAGGCTAAGTCCCCTACCCTCCCCAGGTGCTGCCTGCCCAACAGGCATAATATGCCCTCCCCTTAGTTGTAGGTACTAATGTATATATAGTAATGTGTAATTGTACAGTTGCAATAAAGTGGTAGAAGGCAAATTTTTTTTAGCCAAATGCCTTGTCATCTAACTAGTGACGCGCATGAATGGATTAACGAGATTCCCACTGTCCCTATCTACTATCTAGTGAAACCACTGCCAAGGGAACGGGCTTGGAAAAATTAGCGGGGAAAGAGGACCCTGTTGAGCTTGACTCTTGTCTGGCATTATTATTAAATTGAAAAACATGCATTATTTCGCCCGCATAAATAACGACTTGTCGGCGCGCAGTTTACTATGGTTGGAATAATTGTCTATTAAAAATAATAATTTAATACGAACATCAAACTGTCTCACAAGCCTGAGCCCAGCGAAAGCTACGGACTATTCACTCTGGAAAGCTATTAAGAAGCTGAAGCAACCACAAATATCTATTGTACCAAACCCTAGGGAAAATCAACCTAAAGAGGAAGAAGAAATAATCCAGTTTCTGAAAACAATCCATCAGCCTGAACAGCCGATTAAAGAATTCAGAATTAGTGAAGTCAAAAAAATCATATTGACTGAATTAGATCACAAGAAAAGCCCTGGATACGACCTAATAACTGGCAAAATTTTAAAAGAACTGTCTGACACAGGATTCAAATACCTGACCCAATTATACAATGCGATTATAAGAACCAGCTTTGTTCCTCCCCAATGGAAAGTAGTACAAATAATAATGGTTCCGAAACCAGGAAAGAACCCTGAGGAAATTACGTCATATCGTCCTATCAGCCTATTGCCAATCGCATCTAAAGTTCTCGAGAAACTAATTCTCAAAAGGCTAACACCAATCATTGAAAAGGAAAAACTGATACCGAACCACCAGTTCGGATTTCGGCATAAACATTCAACGATTGAACAGGTTCATTGTTGACAAAATCCACCAAAGTCTAGAGGATAAAAAATACTGCTCTGCAGCTTTTCTTGATATAACTCAGGCATTTGACAAGGTCTGGCACATTGGATTGCTCTACAAGATAAAAAAATATCTGCCTATTAATTTCTTTACAATCTTGAAATCGTATCTTGAGAACTGGCATTTTTTAGTAAAATATCAAGATGCCACGACAAATCTACGAGAGATAAAGGCAGGAGTACTGCAGGGAAGCGTGCTTGGACCACTTCTCTATCTATAATTCACCAAGGATCTACCAACTACATACCTAGCAACTACAGCCACATTTGCAGACGACACTACCGTCCTTGCTTCTACCCCAGCTTCAAAGAGGACATCGCAACTCCTACAGGAGAATTTAAATACTATGCAAAACTGGCTAAAAAATGGCGTATTAAAGTCAATGAATCGAAAAGTGTTCACATAACGTTCACAACCAGAAAAGAAACATGTCCAACAGTAACTCTAAACTCTAAATAATCGACTAATACCACAATCTAACGAAGTCAAATATCTTGGAATGTATCTAGACAGATGCCTGACTTGGCGCAAACATATCCTAACAAAAAGAAAACAACTTGGGCTAAAACTCAATAAAATCAAAACTATCGATTGACAATAAACTCTTGCTTTACAAGTGCATACTAAAACCAATCTGGGCCTACGGGATTCAGCTATGGGGAACAGCTGCAAAGTCAAACATTGAAATTCTCCAACGATTTCAATCTAAAATGTTGCGCATAATCACAGAAGCTCCGTGGTTCATGACGAACGTGGCTATTCATAAGAAACTGCATGTGCTCAGTGTTAACGAAAAAATCTCAAAACACAGCATCAGTTACCGTCACAGGCTAACTGACCACCCGAACACTTGTCAAGCACTTAATAAATAAACCAAGAAAAGCTCGTAGACTCAAAAGAAGAATACCAAACGACCTTTATAAGGATTAGTCAATTTTAACTACCCAACTGTCACAAATTTGTATACGCAAAGAACTCTAAATAAGGATGTATTGGTGAATACATACCTTGCAGGTTAACATTAGGTTAGAAAGCTTTACTAAATGTCAAAAGGACAGATTGTAAATTGCTCTGGGATGTCAATAAAAAAAAAATACGAACATCCTGTTACGGCTTCCCTTGCCCTATTCTTCACTCTGAATTTTAATCCACGGAACCATTTGAAAATTGTTTATTTACGCGGACGAAACAATGCGTGTTCTTCAATTTAATAATAGGTTATTGCGACAAATATTACCACATGCCTCAGTGGTCGAATTGGTACGACACCCTCCACGGAATAAGGGAAGTTCCAGGTTTGAATCCTGGCTGAGGTAATATTTTTCGCAATAATTTCTTTACAGTTTTCAGATGCTTAGCATCATAAATTAAATCGTAACGATTTAGTTAAAGGGGGTGGGAGAGGATTTTACTACTCCAACCAAAATTGTGTTTCAAGTCTGACGATTTGTCGGCGCGCAGTTTACTATGGTTGGAATAATTGTTTATTAAAAATAATAATTCAACACGAACATCCTGTTACGGCTTTCCTTGCCCTATTCTTCACTCTAAAATATATTATCTAATATGCTCCTGAAATGAAGCTTGGGTAATGATTACGAAATGCGACTTAAAATGCTGTATTGTAATGTTTTGCGTCTATCTTGAGTTATTTATTAACAACCGTTCAATTTTCCGAATAAGATATCTTATGAATAAGGCGTGAAGTTGGCACGACATTCTACGAATAATTTAAAAAAAATACTAAGAGTTCTAATAGTACTTTTCATAGTTCTATAGTTCCTGATAAACATCAAAAAGTGTTCCGCATTTGTTAAAAAGTCGAAATCGAAGAAATGTGCTAACTTTGCAAATCTAGCATGACATCCTCTCTTCTAAAGTACCAAAATGTATTGAATATTATCATTTTTTACAAGAGTTCCCGAGAGTTCTATTCAAGTTCCACACATATATATAATTTCAAATCATATCAATATTCCATCAATTAACAATTTTTTATATCCACATCCAGTACGACATTCAGTGAAAATGTGTTGGGGTTGATGGTTTTCTGCAGTTTAACGGTTGTTTTTGACAGTTTCTACAAGAGTTCTATGCTTTAGAATCATTTTTACAAAGAGTTCTGACTGTTCATATTTAATTGTATAATGTATATAATTTATATTATAAAATCTTTCCTTAAAAGGTGTAAAATATTTCTTTCTCTGTGTTAACATGTTGTCTCATTGTCAGTTTATTTTTTATGTGTCTGATATTATGTATCATTGATGTTACTATTTTTTAAACTATTTTTTTAAATTATGTCCAGCACGATACTTATTGAAAATGTTTATCCGATTTCAAAAATCATGATGCCAAGGGGCTGTCGGCATAGCGTGCTTATCTCCCAGGACACCGCACTTTTCTAAAATTGTATAATCTTAAAACCGTTTACGAATGTCTGAAACTAGAGTCCTAGATTAGTAGAGAGACGCGAACTTGTTTCTTTTTCTGATTGGTCGGTTATAGACCAATAGACAGCAGGGCGTACGATCATAAGATGGCGGCTGCGGCAAGGTGGGGGTAGAGTTCGTCTAATTCCGGTATACAAGTCTAAAATGCCGGCTTTACATAAAATAAAGAACAAGACGTGTGAATCGGCCTGACTGGCAGTAATTTATTGATGTAACTTGTAGCTTGTTACATCAATAAATTACTGCCAATCAGGCCGATTCACACGTCTTGTTTTATTATTTTATCACTGATGGCGAATTATAATTATATTGAATTAAATAAAGAATATATTGTGAAAATAATAATTTATTTCAAAATTAGAACAATTATACAATTATATATATAGTGATTTGCATTAATATTCTGACATTTAACAAAAAATATATTTTTGTATAAATTACATTTACATATGAATTAAATTACTATAACTTTCAATAGTTCAATATTTTGTAGGGTATCATTTTGTGCTTCACTCACTAAAAAAACTAAATTTCTTAAATAAATATACGGATTAATTTTTTTCAAGTATTATGATGTGAATATTAATGCGAGGCACTGTATTATTACATTATTAATTATAATTATTAATTATACAATTAGTCCGTTTATAATTGCGTTATAAACAGAACGAGTTCAAAACACTAAGACTCTTTACAAACTTCTTTATAGCTCAAAACCTTTAGCAAATGCTTGCCAACGTATAACTCCTGCTTCATTAGGTGTATCTCACAAACCATTTTTTGAAAAGTAGCAAAGTCACTGTTATACTGCTCTTGAAGATTTTTTAATTTTTCTTCCACTATTCTGGTCTGGAATTTGAGCTACTGTATTTCATCCGCTTTAGACGATGGAGCAGAGATGAGATTTAAATTGGAGTTCTGCAGAAAGATCAAGGTTAAGTAACAGTACTAGGTTCGGATATTTGTAATTTATTTGAGATAAAAAGACTGAATTTACCTCACACAGTACTAGGGCGGATATTTGTAATTTATTTGAGATAAAAAGACTGAATTTACCTCACACATATTCAGAAATGGACCAGCAGGTTCGCTGATATGACAGCGAAACAACTTGCTCTTTCTCCCTGCACAGAAAAAAATTATTGAAAAGCGTAAAACTTGGTAGAAGCCTAACCTCGAACGAGCAACAAGTCTCAATATTCGAGAATGTCACGTTCGATACATTTCATTGTTTCATTTCTTACATAAAAATTGATGTAATGTCGATACAGATATCGAACTGCAACGAAGAATAAATACTTATTTTAGTAGACAGCACTGATTACGCTGGCTAAAGTAGAGGCACCATGGGCTAGATAGTGGCGGCGGCAAGATGGGGTACAGTCCTAGTACAGTCGTCGTAGTAGATTAATATCGTATGGGTATATACGAGCACAAGATGGCGACGGCAGCAAAATGGGCGTAAAGTTCGCGTCTCTTTACTAATCTAGGACTATCTGAAACTTGTGAGCTATAATACCAACATACACAATACACATCTCTGCATGTAATGTTTTTTTACACCGATGATATCTCTACTTACATCATGGGAGGACTTATTGAACTCACAAACGTCGAATTATGGTGTATTTTCTTTTTGATTCCCTTGACTCAAATTAATATGTAGGAAAATTTGTAATGGCTTCAGACAGTTAATTATATTTTAAATTCATGGCAAAGAGTCCGATCTTTTGCTTTTGTTTTAGAGACATTTACCAATTCTTATTTTTTATTGTTTGCATATTTATTATATTTAGTTCGATGTCTTATTATGTTTTAGTCATGATTATTTTCTTATTATGTTTTAATTATGGATATTTAACACATTACTGATTCCAATAATAGATTTATACTTTTTATCGCTGAAGAAGACTTACAAGCTAGTAAAAAAACAATATTAAGAAATTGCATTAAGAAATTAAAAAATGTTTTCAAAATATTAATGTGGGTATGTTTAGGGAACCGACCTTCAATGACCTTGACCTTTAACATATATGGTCACGTTCATTCTCCTGAGTAATCTTCAAAAGGTTTTAGTCGATGTCTATTAAGCTGACACAGCCACGTTATCACAATCGAATAAAAAATACACAGAAATTTAGTGCTCTTTTGTTGCTAATTTGTTGCTCCAGATTTTTGCTGCAGCCGATTCGTAAAAAACAGTAGCTGTGCTAGCTCAAATCTAAAGTTAGCACAGCCACATAAAAAAATGAGCAAAAAAACAGACATATTTTTTTAGTGCTATTTTGTTGCTAATTTGACACTACTCTTATCACCAGAAAACTACCTCTAGTTACTAATATCTATCACAATATCTTGTAATTCAAATCTCAAGGAAAATCTCGACGTATTATTTAATTTTGAATATACGGACACCTATGTGTTTAACACTTTTTATTGGTCTAAAGTATTTTAATTTAGGTTTTTCTAAAAGCCAATATTTATTCTTTAATTTAAGTGCGGTCCAATTTCTTAATATACCATCGATTTGTCAATATTTAATATGCCTTGGTCGATACTATTAATGATAAAAAAAATCTTAGAAAAAATGTATTATCGTTTATACTTAATTATGGATCATTGTCTTCTGTTATAACTTCAGCACAATAGACCGATATTCTGCTTCTTTGAAAGTACTAACTGCAAGTCAATGCGGAATTTGCGTAGGTCGTGATCTCCCACGATCGAGACACACATTTACTCTTACTTTCGCTCAACGGCTCACCACCTATGGGCTTATTATTGCTACCATCGAGAAATCTGATCCACGCGAATCTGAGGAAGTTCCGAAATATCGATTTGTCATGCTGATTTCATAGCACAGCGAATTCATTTATTATCCAGTCTGTAACTTTTCTACAATCTTACTTTTTAGAATTGCACGAGGCGTATATTATCGCTACGTTAGACTGAAATAAATATCTATAATGTACGATATAAATGTTCGGTAAAAACAACACGAGATAATTTATATTTGCGAATTTAATTGTATAATCTAGCAGTATCTAGTTCTTTGCGAAAGTTATATTTAACGTGAATGTTATATAAAAACAACTTTTGTTTCAGGGAATGAAATGAGATCGGAACACTCTTTCAGAAATGGAAACCTAATTCGAAAACAGAATTTGCCGTCATAATGGAACCGTCACTCACAAGCAAGGTCCTCCGGGCCCCAAATTTAAAGAGGGGCCAAGAAAATATTAGAATACAAGATAGGGTAAGTAAATTTTGAATTTCAGTATCATCCTTATCTCTCATACTATGATTCAATCTTTTTATTTTTAACAAATCGAAAACGAAAATAGCCGATTATCAAACAGCTCATCAAAAGACACATACTGGAAAAAAAATGTGGTTGAATTAATTGGACGTCTAGTGGAAAATGAACGAATCAGCTTCTTCTTCCAATTAATGCAACCAGAATTCCTATTAATTCAACCAGATTCTAGTAGATTCAATCAGTATTTTCTGGTAGAAAATGAACGAACCAGATTTTTTTTCAGTGCAGTAGTGTCTCGCGCCAAGTGTATATACGCGCAGCGACTCACAGATCGTATATCTATATGTGAGCCGACAAGTTGAGAGATTCATAGATTATCGAATCTCAATAACGGCTGAACCGATTAAGTTCTGAGTAGGCTCAATCGATAGCCTGGATTTGAATTACATTATTTAGATTGAATGAATACTAGCCGTCGTAATTGTATATTATTCGTATTGTCTCTTTATTAAAATTGTTTAATAGATAATTGTCGTTACGTTGTCCGTTTGTGTAACTTGTCGATCGTTTTGGTTGCGGATGATGACTCGGATCGAAATCGTATGTCTTTTTTGTTCTTTTGATAATTCTATATATCCCTATTTATAACATATATACTCGGATCAGTCGATATTTACATCGATTAGTGATTTCGAGTATCGCGTGATATTAACCGAACATTTAAATCTATACATATACAGGGTGGGCCGTTTTAATGTCTTCACCTAATAGTATATTGTGCACCAAGGGGTGAAAGTAGCGTTTTTCAGACGAGTGTGAAGTTTGCCACCCGAGCCGAAGGCGAGGGCGGCAAATCACACGAGTCTGAAAAAGCTTTCGACCCGAGGTGCACACGATATTTTTCACAATACCTTTACGGAAAGTTCGACTTCCATGCCTAGAGAGAGGCGAGAGTGGCCAATTTCACGCCAGGGCTTACTTTCCTCCCTAGGGAAGAAAATTGATACTTTCCACCCGGCATAGCGGCGGAAAGTATCAATTTTCTTCCCTAGGGAGGAAAGTAAGCCCTGGCGTAAAATTGGCCACTTTCGCCCCTCTCTACAGGCATAGAAAGTCGAACTTTCCGTGGAGGTGTTGTAAAAATATATTTTCCTACGCCTTTTACAATATGGCGCCACTTTCAAGAAATTCACTAGTTATTATTTTTCTTAAATAAAAACCGATTTTCTTTTTTTAACAAATGTAGGTGTCGTCAAGACAAATCCAACTATATGTATTAGTTTAGGGTTTTCCACGAATTGCACAATTTTTAAATTTTGGAATCCCTATCTGTGTTCCGCAAATATGTCGAGTGGTATATATTACCTATGCTGTGAGGTCTCCGTATAGATGTACTTTCGTAGGTTGTTTTTTACCTCATGCACATTTTCTTCTGCGTAAAATCTACGTATCTGATTAGTTGACTACAAAAATAATATCAAACATCACATTTTCCTAATTTCTGTGAAATTTGGATTGTGATTCAAAGAGAGGGCCCCGTTTGCCTACAAATCGATTGCCTACAGTGTCATTTGCCAACATCCCATTTGCCGACAATTCGTTTGCGCACAAAAATTATTGCCTACAAGCTCTATTGCGCACAAATAAAAAATTAAGATACAAATGGACGTTTGCACACAAGATACTATTGCACACAAGCCGCATTGCATGATATTATTGCCTACAGATCGATTGTCTACAAGCTGCATTGCGCACAGATAAAAAATTAAGAGACGAATGTACGATTGCACACACGACATTATTGCGCACAAGTTGCATTGCACACATGATATTATTGCCTACAGATCGATTGCTTTTTATCTGTATTGCGCACAGATAAAAATTTAAGAGACGGATGTACGTTTGCACACAAGACATTATTGCGCACAAGTCGCATTGAACACATGGTATTATTGCCTACAGATCGATTGCCTAACAAGCTCTCTTGCGCACAAATAAAAAATTGGGGCACGAATGCACGTTTGCACACACGACAATATTGCGCACAAGCCGCATTGCACACATGATTTACAGATCGATTACTTACAAGCTTTATTGCAGCATCGTGGACACAAGGCTTTAAAGGGTACTTTGGCCGGTATTCATAGTCGGTTCTTATATTTAAGACCGTCTTAAGTTCAATCTTAAGATGTCATGAACCAATCACAGAGCCGTATTAGCGTCTTAAGACATTACTTAAGACGGTCTTGAAATAAGATCTGACTATGAATACCGGCCTTTGTGTCTCTCCCGGTACTTCTTACTTTCATGATCATTGTAATTAAATATATATCGTCAATTTTCTTAATTTTCTAAAACCATGGCTTATTTGATTCAATCTTTCTAAAATAAATTTTGTCCTTATGCTCTTCCTTTAAAATCTGTTCCTTGTTCTCATGTACTCTGTATTAGTTTATTTCTATAGAAAATAAGTAAAAAATATGTCTTATTTTAATATATTTTACAAGAAAAAATTTGCTTCTGACGTTACAATTTGTCATTTTTTATTTGCGAGCAATAAAGCTTGTAAATAATAATCGATCTGTAAATTATGTGTGCAATGCGGCTTGTGCGCAATATTGTCGTGTGTGCAAACGTGCATTCGTGCCCAAATTTTTTATTTGTGCGCAAGAGAGCTTGTAGGCAATCGATCTGTAGGCAATAATACCATGTGTGCAATGCGACTTGTGCGCAATAATGTCTTGTGTGCAAACGTACATTCGTCTCTTAAATTTTTATCTGTGCTCAATACAGCTTGTAGGCAATCGATCTGTAGGCAATAATATCATGTGTGCAATGCGGCTTGTGTGCAATAGTATCTTGTGTGCAAACGTTTATTCGTATCTTAATTTTTTATTTGTGCGCAATAGAACTTGTAGGCAATCGATCTGAAGGCAATAATATCATGTGTGCAATGCGTCTTGTGTGCAATAGTATCTTGTGTGCAAACGTCCATTTGTCTCTTAATTTTTTATTTGTGCGCAATAGAGCTTGTAGGCAATCGATCTGTAGGCAATAATTTTTGTGCGCAAACGAATTGTCGGCAAATGGGATGTTGGCAAACGACACTGTAGGCAATCGATTTGTAGGCAATCGGGACCCCCCCGATTCAAATTGGTTTTTTTTTTATTATCCGAGTGTTTTTTCAAAGTGAATCTACTTGCTTCTCACCTTGGAGATGGTTTTTTAAAGACGGTTCTTTTACTTCTCACTATGGATGTCTATAAATACTGGTGCAAATATTCAATCAAGTTTCCATTGACAGTGGCACACTTTATAAAATCAAAAGCTTAATTCTTGGACTTTCTACCTCTATGTTTGTGGAACATTAAAATATTCCAAAATTAAAAAATTGTGAAACTCGTGGAAAAATCAAGAAAATTCTGAACTAATACATAGGGTGTGATTTGTTTCGACGAGACCTATAACTTTTATTTAAAAAAATCGGTTTTTATTAAAAAAAAATGGTGATTAATGAATTTCTTGAAAGTGACACCACTACAAACAAATTGATATTGCTGTCTTGTGTCCTCCTTAAGGTCAAACAACTTTTGTAGGAAACATTTTTTTGTAAAAGGCGTAGGAAAAAAGATATTTAGATGGGGACATTAAAATGTCCCACCTTGTATAATAGCGTTTTTATTGTTTGTCTATGTGTCCTACAAGCGGAGATATTGCGATGCAAAGTCCGAAATGTAAATATTTTGAATTAAAATACGTCATTTTTATCATCGCCCTCGAAAATTTTGTTTTTTCACTTTTTTAACACAATGCGGCACTAGCAAGCAAGGTTTTTCATTAGCGCTGCATTGAAAAAAATTGTTGACAATGTTACCAACGGCACTATGGCAACGTCTTTATAACGTATCTATATGCACTGTGAGAAAATATTTCTGATGAATCGCGCGCGCGTTATTATCGACCCAGCGGCCAGCAGGTAAATCATGTCGATAAGTCAGATCAGGAAGAAGATTATTTTATATTTCTATCACTAAATGACTCATTGTCAGACCAGCGTTTCATAGAAAAAGAAAAGATATTCGAGCTAAAGGGAGTGGAAGTGGAAGCGAGAGAATATGAACTAATTGTAAGAAGCGAAAGCGAGAGAACGTGTAGGTACGAGGGAGTGAGAGAGCGAGAGAACGTGATCGATAAAAAAGAAGGGTATTGGAAAAAGAGAGCGAAATTATTTTTCAATTTTATGGATGGAAAGGATTATTAGAGATATGATCACAAAGGATGAGTAATAATGTAATCTTAAAACAAATAAAATATTGCGGAATACATAAAGGCATAAGAATATTACACTATTTTTAAATCATATATTGTTTAAAAATATTCAACATACTAAAAACAGAATAATATTAATTATTAAAAAATTACCTTTTTTAAAAAAGGTAGAAAAAGTTGCCAAGTGCACACGCCAATATGAAAAACTGTTGTACAAAAAGTATTAATATATCCAGTCAAAAATATAAAATAATTGTACATTGCAACATAAATGGTATTGATTTCTGTAAGAAGAATGTTTAGATGAATAACAAGTGTTGTTAATTAACATTTCATAATTTTAAAAATATTTTAAATTTAAAAATATTTTTCAAAAAAGTGTTGAAATCAGAAAATTGCATCAACTAAAAAGAAGAAATATAATAAACATTTAAAAATTATACATTTTTAAATGTATAATCCTATCAAGATAATGGAAGATATTTAAATGTATATAATATTTAATTGAAATAAAAAAATATTTAATGCAAAAACTTATACGCTGCTAGATCTCGAAATATAATAAGATAATGAAAACAGCATTTTAAATTTAGACCTAAACATGGCACATACGTATCGTACACGCTCATCATATTTGTGTATTTGGCAACTTTTTTTATCTTTTTTGAGAAGGTTTATCTTAACATTATCTTAATTATTTTAATTCATTATCTTTAATATTTTCTTTTAGTTTCTACTTATATGTATATTCCAACAGTAGGCTTGTGTAGAATAAAAAGTGTCATTTTACTCATGTGCACAATTTTTATTCCATATGGATGAGAGGTAAATGTAAAGCAATAATGCAGGAAAAATTACTAAAAATACAAATATGCTAAAATCAGGTATATTAAGAATAAAAAGGTAGAAATTTGGATAACTGTGTACTACCAGAAATAATATAATACTAAGTAAATATAATATAATGTAATATAATATGCACATATAGATACACGCTCGCACATACATGCATGCGCGCGCGCGTGTGTGTGTGCAAAAAAATTTGCAATTTGCAATTATATATTCTTTGAAAGGCAATTATATATTTTCTTTGTACTATTAATCTTGTTATTCCTTGCACAAAAGTATCAGAGAATGTAATAAAATTAATTTTTTATGAAATTTATATTTTATATTTATATTTTATAATTTATATTAAAATATGTTAGAATAAAGTATAAAATATCTCGTAAACTATTTTTTTTAGAGGTCTTCTTATATACTTTTATATGTCGAATAACCAGAAGATTATTATGTAAAAAAAATCATATAATTTTATTTTAAAAAATGATGAAATTCATGTGATCTTAAAAAATCAATTTTTTCCAGCATTGATTTTACCATTATTTATTCCTTCAGACAAAATATGTAAAACAACTGTCTAAAATATTTTCGACTGCTGTGGCTCAATTTTAGTGTGAAGCTAGTGCCCAACATTAAAAAATTAAAAATTTGTTTACCTACACTATTGGTTTGTACCTTGTTTGTACCCGTTAATACTATAATTTGTTTTGTTTGTACCTCTTTCCAAATCATCCTAAAGGGTTAAAAAGTTAGGAAGAGGTGAAAAAGTCACCAATGCCCAACTTTAAGATATTTGAAAACAGTCAACGTCATTCGAAAGAGCATTGTTTATATCCGTTTGTACCTTAAACGGTTCGCAAATAACGAAATTGTTTAATATTGCAAATAAGGGTGTTTCAGTCAATTTTCAAGATATTGGAAAACGGCAAACGCTAGTCACTACACAGGAAAAAAAATACTAGAATCGAGAAAATGTAATTACTTGGACTTCAGTTTTTAAAATCAAATAATATTTTTTATCGATGTAAGAATATTTTGATTGCCTATAGTAAATATTTATTTAAAACCAGTAATATTTTCTGTTGTAAACAAATTGCTGAATGTACGTAAATTTTTCTAAACTTAAGAGAAGTATTTACTACTATTGTGTATAATTATTGCTTTCCATTGAAAAAACATACTATTTTAAATTTCGATTTTTCTATTTAGTACATATTTTCTAAAATCAAAATTTAAATATTCTTAATATTATAAATTTAATACTCGTTAGATTAATTGTAATATATAAAGAAAGTAAACATCTAATTATTTCAAGGAAATATATTATTGTATGCAGTGACTTGTATTTTTATTTTGAGTAAATATTTACTCGACAGTATTGGAATAATTAATTTACTTCGATAAAGTAATTATTACTTGAATATAGCTACTTTTTTCAGTGTAGAGAATCGTTTGTACTTATTTTAATTTTGATTGTACCTCAACCGGTTCGCAAACAGCAAATTGTTTAACATTGCAAATAAGGGTATTTCAGTCAGTTTTCAAGTCAATTTGGCGAAAGTACCTCTTAGACATATTTTAAATAGCCTGTACTTCCGGTCCTTTAAGATACAAACGATTTGGAAAGAGGTACAAACGGGTACAAACAATGCTCTTTCGATTGGCATTGGCCGTTTTCAAATATCTTAAAGTTGGGCGCTGGCGATTTTTTCACCTTTTTCTAACTTTTTAACCATTTAGGTATGTACAAACGAAACGAAATATGGTACTAACGAGTACAAGTCTAGAGTGTAAATAATTTTTTATTTTTTTAATGGTGAACGCTTTACACCGATCTCAATTTTTGACTAAATTAGCCTGGAGAAAGTAAAATGGAACATTCTGTATATAATAGTTATATGTTGTTTATTTCTTATTGTTAAATGTACATTTAAATAAAGGATGTTTTAATTTTATTTATAATATAAATTCTTCTTATTCTCAATTTAAAATACTTGTAAGTAGGATACATGCTAATATATCCTTAGTAAAGGATACATGCTAATTATTTATGTTAAAAAACATAGCTCTAATGACCTTAATCAAGAGATACGGTATCTCGCGCCAAGTATACGCGAAGTGAGACCACATCGTGTATCTTTACGCGACGCGACGGAGTTGCGAGTACTCGAGATTTTGAGATCACAAGAACCAGTGAACGGATCAAGTTCTAACTAGGCTTAATGGATTTTGATATACATGTTATAAGAATGAAAATCCAGATTAACTTTATTTTATATGATTTAATTGTCGATTTTGTAATTTTGAAATATACATTTATATATAATAATTACACAATTACATATACTTACATAAATGTTAAAAATGTCAGTTTTCATTTAAATCAGGCACTTCTAATATAAACCTTAATTTTTACGTATATTATCAAGGTACTGTGTATTGTCACTGTATTTTTTTTCATATATTGTAATTAATTATTACAAGACTTAAGGGAGAAAATTGAAATAAATATGAAAGATGTTAATTTTCTAGAATGTAAATTACATACATTTTTTATTTACTTAACTTAATTCTAGTATCAAAGAAAGCATCAGTCAATCAAATACATAATAATATAGAATATTTGAAAAATATCCGCGTAATCGAACGTGATCATAATTTACTATAGATCAAACCGAATGTCATGGGACAATCAATGGTACGTTTATACCGTTACAAACAACAGGAAGTGGCGCAGTTGTATGTTGCATTACGTATACATACCTGCTAACGGCAAGCAGCTAGCAGTCCACTTTGCTGCGTACATAGTTGCATGTGGAATTTTAAATCGTTTGGGTAAAAAATAAAAACACGTACGCACACACACACACACACACACACACACACACACACACGCGCGCGCGCGCGCGCGCGCATATATATATATATATATACATAATAACTTTTGATCTAATTCTAACTTGATATCTTCTACACTTTACTCGTTCAGGCTTCCTTCATTCTACTATTCAGTATATGAGAATATTAAGGTAAAATAATTAAAAATATATTTTGAGATATTTTACATTTTATATCAAATTACCTATATCAGAATAAGATATAAAATGTTTTGTAAACTATTGTAAACTATGTTTTTTTTATAAGTTTACTTTAATTATTTCACTTACAAAAGGATTAGAGGAATTAAATTACGTAAGAAAAATCATATAATTCCGTTTCAAAAAATCGAGTTGCATTTGAAGTCTGCTCTTTCATTCCTCCACATATATATAATGAAGGCATTATCATTACCTTACGTCGACACTTGTAGCTTTAATTTTCTCTTATTATTTAGAAGATACAGAGATATCTGAGATGCTTGAGTTAGATGAAATACTCTATGTAGGGGATACCGGGGCTCGTTGGCATTTTTAACAGTTTCGGCATTTGATTTTTTAAGGTGGTCCGGCTAGTACCATATGAGTCAATATAAGGCCTTTTTTTTTTTTTTTTTTTTTTTTTTTTTTTTTTTTTTTTTAAGAAAAACCATTTTTATGCATAGGGGAGAATGGGGGAATTGCAGTCAGTAAGAATTATTTCTTATTTTCTGAAAAAGAAATGTCTTTAGAACCAAAATGGAATAGTTGATGGATACTTCATCAATCATTCTTCGAAAGTAGAAGCATAAAAGTCAAGAAAGCTAATAAATAATTAAGCCTGCATTGATTATAAAAATCTCTGAATTGACCGCAATTGTCCGACGTGTTGGGTAATTACGGTCGCCTCTTGAATAACCGCGGTCAGCTTTCGGGGGTAATGCCAGCTCGTCTGAGGACCATTTTCCTCTTTCGGTTTTTCTTGGTCTACAACGAGGCATCTTAAATTGAAAATATAATTACAATTAATGATCATTAACAGAAAAATTGAAATTTTAACCTAAAATTCCGGCGTTATTTCAAGACTGAAATGTTCATCAAATTGAACATATTTTCTATGTAAATCATGTATATTATTCTTTTCTCACTGAGTTTAGATAAATTCTACCAAATTTGTGGTATAAATATAGGTATACATATCGTGATGTTCACGCTGTCACTCGACGTTTGCAGACATGTGCCCGATGGTTAACAGGTGCGCCACGACTGCAATTTCTCCGTGCAAGCGACTATCGTTACCCCAAAAACCGAGTGAATTTGTTATATTAAATAATAATATATTTATACGATGTCATCGTTTTAATATGGGCGAAATGGAAGCTAAAGAACCAAAAAAGTCATAAATAACGGTTAGATGTAATTTTAACTACTAAATTTCGCAAAACCCTTATTAAAAGTACATCGATTCTTATAAGAAAAAGGGCGTAAAATAAAAATCACCAGATTTTTATTAATTTATGTTGGTTTAATAGGCACGGCATAATAAATTACTCGATAATCATGTATGTAAACGGATAGAGACAAAAAAAGTTTGATATAACTGTTGGTTTATGTAAAATATAGGTGACCGGCATTGCCTGATGACTGTAATTCCCCCATTTTCCCCTATATTCTGGACACTTGTATAATTACTGGTTTTATAACTTTTCATTCGATTATGTATCAATTTATCTACTGATAAATGTAAACAATTCAAGATTTGACTTTAATTGACATATGTACAAGAGAAATGTCGCGACATTGCATCTCTTCACTGTAGGCAGCTATCATGCCATCAGTGCTATGTGTTTGAGTGAGGTTATGTATTGTGTTTGAAAAATAATGGAAGATAACAAACAATTTCGATGGGAGATTTGCTTGCAAAAGATAGTGCTATAGAAAGAAAACACTACACGGCGCGGCGTTGCCACATGTTCACGTCGCGTACAGCTGATCAAAAGGCAAAAGGCCGACAAGAAATGCGACAATTTATCAAGTTTTGATTGAATTTTTGGACTTATTAATTACATGTCAACGTCGTTTTGTCTTATACTTAACAAAAGTGCTAAAAGAATTAAACAATGTTATTTTCAGTTTTTTGGACTTGTTTCTTTACAGATAGTGAGTGAAATTCTCGAAAAATGTATGTTTTTGGTACAATTTCCAATAAAACCCATAATGTTAAAAATGCCAACTTTGAGATTTACTATCTCAGAAACTAGACGTCAGATCTTCTCAAAATTGAAAATTTAAGTGTATTTAGGTTTTCTTTATAACATATTTTTAATTCAGAATTTTTCTTTGACATGCTCTGATGGCCGAACCACCTTAAACAACTAATTATCATGATTATACAGTACTAATATGATATAGAGAGAATCTTTCTCTACATTTTTATGCCAGAAACGATTCTGTATACTGTATAGTTTCTTTGTAATAAGTGAAATACGAACATGCTGCATTGTAGCCAGCTTGCCCCAATAGTAGAGTAAGTTGGCTATACGACAAAAGCCCATATTAAATTAATGAAAACGTAATAGAAATACAAAACAGGTAGCAGATGTGTACTTCTTGATAAAGATTGTATCTTTTAAAGCTAAGTATTTTGTAATGATCGAATAGCAAAGTGCTGTTGCAGAAAAACTATTGTAAACTATTTTAGATGTAGCTTTTTTCAATATAAAAATATTAAATTTTAGGTTTTTCGCCTGCACTTCGCACTGGCTCAAAATCTTTTCCTTTTTTTTTTATTTTTAGTCTAGATCCCTTCCCTAAAGCCTCTTTGTTCTTACTTTTTTCTTCGTAGATTCGAATTTTTTTCCACTTTAAGTTATATTTTACTCTCTTAAATTTATGTATATATAGAGATATATATTTATTTTTTCCGCGCATCGTTATGCGTTCCGCGCAACACAAATTGTTATATATTTTAAACTCTTTTGTTCATAACTTTTTAATAAACAATGACCACCGACTAAAATCTTTTGAAAGTCACTCAGGATGATGACCTTGACAACATATGTCAAGGTCAAAGTCATCGATGAAGTTTGATCTTTTATATATATTAACCAATTTTATTATTTAAAACAAAATTGGCCTCCACCACACATCTTATTTTTGGATCATCCTTAGCGAGTGGAATATAAACACACATACAGACATTTTTTAAAAAGGTGATTTTTCAACATTTTCGAACATTCTGAACACATTGACATAGAAAACTGAAAAAAATAGTTTTAAGGTTTTAAGAAAATACGTCCATTACTGAAAAATTAAACTCATCGTCGCCATCTCCGAAAAATTAGAAAAATTTTGGAACTGGTTTCCAAAAAATCGGTTATGAAAAATTATACACATCATCGCCATCCCCGAAAAATTAGAAAAATTTGAGCACCGTTTGGAAGAAAATCGGTCTATTAATTGAATGAATAGTTCGCATTCAAAAAAATTTTAGCACCTGCAGTTTCCAAAAAATTGGTAACGAAAAATTATACACTTTATGGCAATCCTCGGAAAATTCTACCCCTACTTCATATATAATTCTTTAAGATTCGGTCCATTAACGAATGAGTAGTTCGCGGGCAGACAGACAGACAGACAGACGTCAGGTACTTATAATAATAGATAAATAGATAGATAGATAAATATATATCTAGCTTCTATCAGCATTGTAGGTAGTAAATCACATATTCACACACGTCTCACGCGCGCGGTAACAGCAAATCAAGCTAAGCGTGCCGTAATATATGAATCAACATACCCTATCCCATACGTTTGATTTCAGTCATTTTATTACAATAAATTACTGCAATTGTTACTCAAAATAACATGTCGTATAGTAACAAAAACTTTTCTTTTAACTAATAATGTCACTTTTATTTACTTCTCAAACTGAAGAACATTAATACGATATTTTGAAACGCTCGAAAATTTACTTGCCACCTCTTGAATCAGAGTTTTCTCTTTTTTATTCGTAATACTTGTTTGATTTAAATAAAACTTTGGAAAAAGTACCTATGTTATATAAGAGATATTTTATGATAACTTTTCCATTGTTTCTTTCACCATAAATACATAAACAGAATGCATTGCCAACATGCCTTTTATGCCAACGAATCCCGGTCTCCCCTAAATATATTTGAACATTAAATTATGCACGCAATCTTATGGCTTACATTCTTTTCCTGCAAAAAGAAGCACATATTAAAATATTGCACCAATTGAGAAAATAAAGAATCATATACATCAATTAAAAATTAAAAGGAGGATGTTAAAAAAGTTAGATTTTTGGAATAAAAGAATAAAATCAGGTAATTCACTTATTTTTCTTTTATAAAATAAGTGAATTACCTGATTTTATTCCGGCAATACAAACATTTTGGATCGGCCATCTTAAATCCACTACGTTAGATTTTTTCATTTAATTAATGGATTCGTAATCAGCATGTCTGAAAAAGCCCGCTCAGACTCCATTTTAATAAAATATTTGAATGATGTAATCCTACGTACAAAACTACATGTCAAAAACACCATTTTTGATTCGCCATTTCTACATTTTGCCATTTGGATAATAGATTCGTGATCAGAGACTTAAAAAATCTTTTGATACCAATTATATTAAAAAAAACCTTCGCAATGCATCCAATTCATGAAACATTTTAGCGCGGTATCCGAATATTTGGTTTTCACAAGGAAATGCGATGTAAAATCAATGTTCCCCGCATTTCTGGAATGTGAGACTGTTTTTTCTTGTTCATGTGGGTCCCAAACAACAATTTTTTACGGTCAACTAAAGTTTCACAGAGGGGCAGGCAAAAATCGGACTTTTTTAACATTCTCTTTTCTTACATTCCCATGTTTTAATATCCCTAATTATCTATATTACTTAATGAAATACAATATAATCCTACAATTTATATTTAAGTATTAGGTACAAGTAATTTGAGATTATAAGAACATAACTTGAAAAATAGAAACTATTGCATTCTAGAACTTTGCATTGTTTGCTGCTGCAAGAATGTAATTGAAAATTGGATTACTAAATAAGTTATTTTGATTTGCGAATGTTTCAAGTTTGGTTACACTTTAACGATTTTTTTATAAATTGACTGTTACGCTTTGAGATTTTTTTTCGTATATCATTATTATCTCATTTGATATTTGGCGATTCGTGAACCGTGTAGAGCGGATGTATTATACATCCTGGAGAAAATTACGTTTTCTCTTTCAAAATTTTACTTTCCTCCCAGCTTAATTGTATATAAGAATGATAATGTTTAATGTTCAGGTTTTAAGAATGCCATCACCAAACAATACATTCTCAAACGTCGTTGAGAATTAAAGATCTACAAAATTGTACTTTACACGTGTTAAAAAAATCTCCATAGAATTTTTTCATTCTTTGTAGTAAAATGTTTGTGATGCATGTGATAAATTATCATCTACATTATTTGTATACAAAAATAACGCTTTTCATAAAGACATAATAGATATACTTTCTAAAAAAATGAATATTTATTTCTCGTATATGATACGATAATATAATAAGAATATATTTAGAGTCGTCTATCTATCAATTCTGCGTGCATTTTGCAATAAATTAAAACTTTAGGAGCTAATGCATTAATACTTTAATCTGCAGCGAGCAAATCTATTTGTGCGCATGACCAAAAATTCTCTTATAAAATTATTGTAATTTTAATATTTTAAAGTATGCAATCGTAAACTTTTGTAAAAGCCATCTCAAGGAAATTTTACATATTAGCAAATATAAATAATAATTAATTCCTAATTTTTTGTTCTATATCTTAACGAATGTGCTGTATGTAGGGGAAAGTAGGAGAATATGACGCAGTGGGTAATAGTGCGCACCTCAAGTTTGAGACTGTGACGATAGCTTGCGACACGTTAGTGGCAAAATTTCAAAGCTTACGTCAATTCTAGATAATATAGATACATTTTCCAGCTCAAAGCTTCGTTTGAACGGAGGAAGCGAAAAAAAACCGTTTCCTTACCATTTTGAAGCGACAGGAGTTAAATTCGTAAATGGGTAATTTTTATTTGCTATACCGTAATTGGTATAACAGTGAAATACGATCCCTTGGGAACCTTTTACTGCGTTAGTCCCATAATTTTATTTGCGGTTCGCGAGTAATTGACAAAATTGTCTCGGAATAACAAGTCGGGGAATAATGCGCGGCTTTTATTTATGTTGATTTTATATATATAGTTTATTTATATTCGAATTTATATATATATTTATGTCGAATTAATCGTGCGTTGAAGCCATGAATCAGTTTCACTCGCAAAAAAATTTTTTTTTAATATTCTTCCATTTTTTAAATTTCGCGTTTAATTTTCAACTATTTATCATCACTCATATTAACTATACTTAAAATTAATAATTTAAGCAAAAAATTTCGAAATTTATCCGCTGCAGACACTGGCAATTTCCAAACTGCGCACTATTACCCGCCACTTTCATTCTTGCCCGACTTTGCATCGTCCTAAATATTGCTCAATAAATATTTAACGACAAAATTATTATCAAGTATGAATTCACATACTTGTAGACAAACGTTTAAAGGTTCCATAGCTGCATTTAAATTAATTGTAACTATAAAAGCCATTTTGTATTAACAGATTTACCTTAGGCAACTATTACCCCACTTTCCCCTACATAAAAGAAAAACTAGGGGAGACTGGGGCGGAGTCGTCATTGCAATTATCTCGAAATCTGTATGTTATGTGGACTCGCCATTAATACTGTAAACGCGGCTTATGGTGCCCACGTGACCAACAGAGTTTAGTGAGGTTATCTGCCATGTTGTGATTCTTATCGAGGCAAACGTGTTTTCGGAGGTCAAAAGTAAAATTTTTTGCGCGTCGAAAATTTGTAATATCTTAAATATTATTGTGTCTCCGAATCTCAAAGTAAGTGATTCTAAAGAGTAATGCATGCTGAACACGAATCCAGTGAAGTTTTTTTATTTTCATTGATTTCTAATATTTTATGAGCGACCAAACTTAAAATTTGTGTCCGGGCCGAAGTCGTCACCAAGCCATATCATGGAGGCTTCGGGCGAAAATCAAAATCAAAGAAGCAGCAGTAGTCGGATTCCGGCGAGGACTTGGATAATATGTGCTGCGTGTGCTCAAAGATGACAGAATAGAGCTGACGAGAAACGTGCGAGCGTAGGGCACACAAGTGTGTGCGCTTTTCTTGTAATTATTTTCCGCCATCGTGTTTTTAATTAATGTTTCCATTTTTCTATTAAAAAATAATTAATAAAATGTATCCTATCATTTTTCATGATTGGAATTATGAATTTTCATTTAAAATCCAGTCCGAGAATGGAGTGACGACTCCACCCCGGCAATTTTGACATTTCAATTTTTGCACCTTTGTCGTTTTCACTCTATACCAGTTGAACAAAGCGACGTAGACCAAAAATGCCCGTATAAATTTTGTAGTCAAGGGTTCACTTTTTACAACGGTATACCACATTTTACTAAAATCATTTGTTTTGTTGTTAAAAATCGGCACGGATAAAATAGTGACGACTTCGCCCCGATCTCCCCTATATATAATTTATGATATTTGTGAAAGAAGCATAACCAACGTATGCGTCTTGTTGGTAACATATATTACGTTCATATAAAGTGTACAGTTTTATGCGTTTTGTCGGTGAAATGTTAAATTACAAGTTGTTTTTGAGCTTAGCAATGGACACTTAAGTCCATTCAGATAATGTCCCTGGACGATGAAATTCGGACGTACGTAGGTGGTGACGATTTACATTTAGTGGCCTTCGGCGATTGAGGAGATAAGTGAGCAGCCTACGTAATGTTTCAATATGAGCCAAATCTTATGATGATTGATTTTGTGTGTACAATAGTTGAACCTTTCTAGGTTTGACTTTTTTGGAGAATTGATGCATATTGTTCAGTTATTTTTAAAAGTTTTTGTGATTGTTGAATACCAAAATTAAGTCATAAACATAAAAGTTTAAAATGACGGATCCATGCAATATGACAAATATAAAATATCAAATTCTAATGAAATTTTATTATAGGGGAATATATATATTTTTTTTATTATGGAGAAATGTATATTTCATTTTTTATGGAACTTTCGGTAATATGTTTCAATACATAATTCTATACATCGCACACTTCTTTTCTCGATACCTTTGAAATTACACATATGATAATGTCTACGTCAAAACTATAATATACATAATAAAAATTATGTATAGAAATAAATAAGATTCAAAAGTTTCAGTTTAATCTATCACGCGCACATCTGTAAGTATATCATTCAATAGAATTTTTCCAATAATTATTTCTCCTATCATTGAAATACCTGAAAATTATGCGCGTTTATATATTATGTTTATAACATTTCACGATTATTCCGAGAACCTAACGATTTTACTTGACAAGTAATTTATTCTTATATTTTACAATTGTATTTATCACAATATTTTTTAGTTGAAGTTTAAATAATTCTCTTTAAAATGAGCTTCAGTTGATCTTAATAGCTTTGTACTTACCAGAGATACGATTTTTTAAACATGTCGGGATATATGTCTCGCTAGACTTTAAAGATTTAAGAGGATTCTGGTAATTTTGGTGAGATGCAATATGAATAACTCCCTTACCATTATATACATAGGTATATATCATGCGTACACATACACGCACGTCGTATTACATATACTAGAAAGGCACGTGACGGAACACGCGCGTAATATGGAAAAAGTGCAGTCGTAAGTATGGCAGGTAGACGTGAGAGTGAGTGGGGATCATAGTCGAACGGCAGAACCGTTGGTATACCTCAGTACAGAGTTGGACGTCCGTCGTCACTCTTACTCGTCGTCTTTTCTCGTTTAGTTTCTCTCGTTCTTTTGATGCAATAGATGCGGAAATTTTATTGTTTTTCAACATTAGCTAGGATTTAAAAACGTACCAATAATAAGTGTCAAGTGTTTTCCGAACAGTGATTTTTTGTTGTTGTGGAGATAGAAAATGCGTCGAAAAGATGAAGGAACAATCACAAACGGTGACTGTGATAATGAATTAAAATTTTGTGCTGGTTGAATTTTAATTTAACAATAATAACGGATGAATTCACGAATGCAGAAACGATCGTTCATTCTTAGAGCTAGGGATGCACATAAAGGAAATATTATGAGTTTATCGATACATACAGTAAGGAGTACATTTTTCATACATTTTTTAAATCTAGACCGAAGTATAACTGGGAAGACACTAATGAGTATTTTTTCAGACGTTTAAGATGAACGTGTTTATGTAAACGTGTGAACACTTTTCAAGCTCCATATTTGCGCGTAATAAAAGCGGATAACAGTAAACTGTTGTTTTTACTAGGCGATACCAACCGCGCACTTATGTCATATAAATATTACTATATTTATTAATATTTTACTTTACATCTGCTATTTTGCGAAGTGCTTTTTCTTAAATAAATAGTAAGTTTTGTCTTGATTTTCGGAAGTGTTAAAAATAAAAATATTAATTGTATATTAGTATAAAAATTAAAAGGATATATTAGTAACCTGTATAAAACATTATTCGCAAATGCACAGTTCTATGAAGCTTAAAAGTATTAAAAGTATATTAAAAGAGTGTATCAAAATAGGCAATTTTTGAGATTTTTCTTCGTTAAATGAAAAACCTGGAAACTTATAGTTTTGCATATATATTTGCTAGTTGATTATTATTTCTGCCGCGTTTTATGTAAATATAACTAATATTTATTTAAAAATATAAGGTGCATGAAATGTTTTGTTCTTGATGATTGCTATGATATTTCAAAAACTAATGACCCGATTATAACTTCAAATTTTATATACCTATATATATTTTATATGTGTCTTTCTTTAATTCCTACCAAAATTATAAAAATACCATTACTAAGTATTTCTATTTTTTTAATAACAATTTAAAGTAAGAAAAAGTGTAAAAACTTAGATTTTTTTAACATGCCATTTCTGTTTGCTCATCTGTTTATAAAAAATCGAGGTGATCGAAAGACAAAAACCTATTGCGATTAAAATAAACTAACTTTTTTCTTTGCCTTGACTAGAACGCGCTTGATTATGGTAATTTTCGAGAACAAATATCTCGGAACGGCCGCACACATTGCATCTTACATTTTAATAAATAGGGGAGACCGGGACGAAGTCGTCACTATTTTTTCGGTGCCGATTTTTAACAACAAAACAAATAATTTTAGTAAAATGTGTTATACCGTTGTAAAGAGTGAACCTTTGGCTACAAAATTTATATGGACATTTTTGGTCTACGTCGCGTCGCTTTGTTCAACTGTACCCCTATTCTGTGACTAAACGACAGTGTCGTTATCGTTGATGTCGTTGCGCAGGTATATTATATAGAAAAAAAGCTGCGCAACGACGATATAACGATACCGATACTGTCGTTAGAGTTACAGAATAGGGCTACTGGTATAGAGTGAAAACGATAAAGGTGCAAAAAGTGAAATGTCAAAATTGCCGGGGCGGAGTCGTCACTCCATTCTTGGACTGAATTTTAAATGAAAATTCATAATTCCGATCATGAAAAATGATAGGATACATTTTATTAATTATTTTTTAATAAAAAATTGGAAACATTAATTAAAAACACGATGGCGGAAAATAATTACAAGAAAAGCGCACACACTTATATGCCCTACGCTCGCACATTTCTCGTCAGCTCTATTCTGTCATCTCTGAGCACACGCAACACATATTATCCAAGTCCTCGCCGGAATCCGACTACTGCTGCTTCTTTGATTTTGATTTTTGCCCGAAGTCTCCATGCTATGGCTTGGTGACGACTTCGCCCCGGACACAAGTTTCAAGTTTGGTCGCTCATAAAATATTAGAAATTAATGAAAATAAAAAAACTTCATTGGATTCGTGTTCAGTATGCATTACTCTTTAGAATCACTTACTTTAAGATTCGGAGACACAATAATATTTAAGATATTACAAATTTTCGACGCAAAAAATTTTACTTTCGACCTCCGAAAACACGTTTGCCTCGATAAGAACATGGCACATAACTTCACTAAACTCCGTTGGTCACGTGGGCACCATAAGCCGCGTTTACAGTATTAATGGCGAGTTAATTCACACAACATACAGATTTCGAGATAATTGCAATGACGACTCCGCTCCGGTGACGACTTTGGCCCGGTCTCCCCTATATTAATTATTTTTATATAAAATGCAGTGGAAGTGATAATAAAGCAGTAAACAATATATATACAAAACTAAAAGTTTTTAGGTTTTTCGTTTATAAAAAAATTCCTAAAATTACTTTATTTTTTTAGGTACTTTTGAGCAAATACCGCCTTAAAAGGATGAAAAATATCTAACTTTTTGTTATATTTTTTTTTTCGAATGTTTTTACTTGTAGAAATATATTATGTTTAATTATATATGCGCGATACATGCGCATACATCGTGCATATGCATGATCATGAAGCGTGACGTAATTGAAGAAAGAATGATAATAGTATCATGAATATTTTGCTTTTGGGAGGTCTTGCAATGAGCCGCGAACGTGCATCTTTTAAAATTTTATGAAAGAAATATGCCTCGGGAAGGTAGGCAGTATTTTTTGTCATCAAAATGTTTTTAAATATATTTTTTCTGAGTGAAGAGAGATTTCGATAACTTTGATGATGCGATGATTTTTGAGAATATTCTAAATGTTGGAAATAATGATATAAATTAAATGTCAAAATTTGGTAAAAATAGAGGAAATACTGGAGTTATAATTAATCGAGAGTTAGAATTAATTTAATGGAATTAGAATTAATTTAATATCATTGTTAATCATTGTTCATATTGCACATCAAATATTATATTACAGTCAAATATTGATCAACAAAGATCAGACTCGATCAGATTGTGCAAAATTTTATTTTAGATTTACAATACAACTTTAATGACAGATATTTTTGCGAGAGATTTTTATATTCATTTTTATTATATGTATATCTAATAATGTTTATATTTGAAGATATTGCGATCGGAAATTTGTTGCATCTGTTTTTTACAAAAACATAGTTGAAAATATTAGTTATTATGTCGTATCATCAAAAAATGAAAATCAGAATTGTCAGAATTTCAATTAGAGATTTATTATCTAAAATCTAAAAGAAAAACGAAATAGTATTATCGCAGTAATTTATTGTAAAACTTATCTACACTGTCGCTTTTTAAAATCGATTCACATATATGTTCGTGTCTCTACTATTTCAAACATTAAATTATATAAAATGTCTTTGAGAATTCGATAGACTGACATAAGTGAAAAGTTGAAAATTAAAGTGTTATGTGCGTAAAAATTAAGGATTTTGGTGTGGCTGTGGCAGTTAATAATGAAGCTTCATCGAAACTGATAAGCTCGGAAACGACAATAGTTGAGATATGTGATCATCGCGAGATACGCAGTACCAATCGCGATTGGTGATTGAAAAATTACTTTGCACGCGAGAAATGTGAAATTACTACGCATCTTTTAGTGCATATTAAAAAACAATGGAAACAATCGTGTAGATGTGTGGACTAAGAGCAGACAAGGAGCAGAAAGAGTAGGGAAAGAGAGAAAGAGATACATATATATTCGCCATATTTTGAAAAATGGCTTTAATAATACCTAGGAACAATTCGCCCATTGTACGCGACAAGGAGACTGTTCCAGCATACGACGTACGTAATGGTCACATACATGCACGGCTTCCTTTTATGATTATCGTATTGCCATGTTGGCGCAGGTGTAGCTCTGTATTACGCACTTTGAAACTCAATTACTCCATCGCACAAAAAATTTCACATTAACGCTAACAATATAGTGCTAACGATCAATAAATCTAATAAATTTAACGAGCATAGATCGTAACAATCGCTATTGTGATTCTATTATACAGGGTAGGTCAAAAGTATGAGTACAGTCGAATATTAATATCTCGAAAACATTGAATTTTAGAAAAAAATGTTTTAGACAAAAGTTGTAGGATTTGAAAAGATCTACTTACTGACCTTATTAGTTTGATCTTAAGCATCTTTGAGCATCCTTAAGGTCAAGTTAGTCACTTTAAATTTTTTTAATTGGACCCTTTATTTTTTATTGCATATTCTTGTCTAGCTTTTATTGCTCTTATTGCATATTGACTTTGTCAAGACATTTTCAAAACATTACAATAAAGCTCTCAACTTTCATTAAGAATTTCCTCTAGATTTTCAAATTTTGTCAGATATTCTTAATATATAACTAATATGAAACATCTCGTAAAGTACTCACTTTTTAATGACTTTACCTTGATACTTTTATACATAGCATAATGAAAGGAATAATGAAAGGAATCGATTGTTGTAAAAAAAAGAGATATTTTAAAAAATTGTATTGCGTTTTGTAGACGCATTAAATTTTGCAAAATTACAAATGTAAAAATTAATATCATTAATCACTTCCTTTTATTATTCTACGTATAAAAGTATCAAGGTAAAGTCATCGGAAAGTGAATAGGTACTTTACGAGATATTTTATATAAAAAATATCGACAATTTAAAATATCTCAGAAAATTCTTAACGAAAGAGAGCTCATTATTAGTGTTTTGAAAAGGTCTTGACAAAGGGTACAAGAATATGCAATACAAAATAGGGGGTCTAATTTAAAAAATGCAAAGTGACCCTAACTTGACTTTAAGGACGCCATTCAAGATCAAACTGATAAGGTCAGTAAATAGATCTTTTTAAACCCTACAACTTTTGTCTAAAACATTTTTGTTCTAAACTGCATCGTTCACGAGATATTTGACTGTACCCATACTTTTGACCCACCTTGTATAATGTAAAAAGTAATTAAATAATAAATAATATTAAAGTAATATATAATCATACTATTATATAAAACCCTACTGTTTGTCTGTCTGTCCGTCTGTCTGTCCGTCTGTCTGTCCGTCTGTCCGCGAACTACTCATTCGTTAGTGGACCGAATTTTTACCAAGGGTACATGAAATAGGGGTAGAATTTCCCGGGGAGTGCCATAAAGTGTATAGTTTTTCGCTACCGATTTTCTGGAAACCGATTTTTTTAATTTTTCTAATTTTTCGGGAAATAATCGACCAAATTTCAAAGAATTGTATATGAAACAGGGGTAGAATTTCCCGGGGAGTGCCATAAAGTGTATAGTTTTTGTTACCGATTTTCTGGAAACCGATTTTTTTTATTTTTTTAATTTTTCGGGAAATAATCAACCGAATTCGGTAAATAATCGATCAAATTTCAAAGAATTGTATATGAAACAGGGGTAGAATTTTCCGGGGAGTGCTATAAAGTGTATAATTTTTCGTTAACGATCTTTTTGGAAGCTGGAATCAGAAATTTTTTCAATTTTTCGGGAATTAATTGACCGAATTTTAAAGAATTGTACATGAAGTAGGGGTAGAATTTTCCGAGGAGTACTATATCAGAAATTTTTCCAATTTTTCCGGAAATAATTGACCGAATCTCAAAGAATTGTATATGAAACAGGGATAGAATTTTCCGGGTAGTGCTATAAAGTGTATAATTTACGTGTGTAGTAAATGATCTTTTTGGAAGCTGGAATCAGAAATTTTTTCAATTTTTCGGGAATTAATTGACCGAATTTTAAAGAATTGTACATGAAGTAGGGGTAGAATTTTCCGGGGAGTGCTATAAAATTATATAATTTTTCATAACCGATTTTTTTGAAACCGGTATATATATCTATGTATATCTATCTATATATATATACTATCTATCTATATAAGTACCGTCGTCTGTCTGTATGTCTGTCTGACCGCGAACTACTCATTCGTGTTAGTGGACCGAATTTTTACCAAAAGTATATGAAATAGGGGTAGAATTTCCCGGGGAGTGCCATGATGTGTATAGTTTTTTGTTACCGATTTTCTGGAAACCGGTTTTTCTAATTTTTCTAATTTTTCGGGAAATAATTGACCGAATCTCAAAGAATTATATATGGAACAGGGGTAGAATTTTCCGGGGAGTGCTATAAAGTGTATAATTTTTTGTTACCGATCTTTTTGGAAGCCGGTACCGAAATTTTTTCAATTTTTCGGTAATTAATTGACAGAATCTCAAAGAATTGTGTATAAAACAGGGATAGAATTTTCCGGGGAGTGCTATAAAGTGTATAATTTTTCGTTACCGATCTTTTTGGAAGCCGCAGCCGGTTACGAAATTTTTCCAATTTTTCGGGAAATAATTGACCGAATCATAAAGAATTGTATATGAAGTAGGGGTAGAAAGAACTAAAGAATGTAATAGAATTAGAGAAATTGCTAAAAATAGAGGTTTCCGATTTTTGTTTAAAAAAATGTACGTGATTGCTATAATTTCCACAAATTTTGAGATATCAAGCTGAATTTTTTTAATAATTTTTATTTTTATTTTTACTTTTTTGTTACCGATTTTTTGGAAACCGATTTCAAAAAAATCGGTTATGAAAAATTATACACATCATGACGTCTGTCTATATATCTGTCTGTCTGACCGCGAACTACTCATTCGTTAATGGACCGAATCTTAAAGAATTATATATGAAACAGGGATAGTTTTCCGGGGATTGCCATAAAGCATATAATTTTTCGTTACCGATTTTTTGGAAATTATTCAAATTTCAAGAAATAATAAGTATTAATTGACCGATTTTCTTGAAACCAGTAACAAAATTTTTCTAATTTTTTGTTGATGATTTTGTTGATAAAACTGATACCAAAAAATTACTAATTTTATGGGGATGGCTACTATGGGGTTGAAAATTGGGTTTCATGGGATTCTATTGGTGCTCCTATTTAATGGGTGAGTTTAAAAATCTAGTAAAATATAATATGCAATATAAATGATATTAAAAATATAATAAGTGCAATAAAGAGAATATATGATTGATTTTTATAACGTTAGATTACTTATTATAATATTGTACTTACAAACATGTTATTCCTTTCTTTGCTATAATCATGATCATGAAAAGACAAAACTTAATTCGAGATTGTTTTGATTAATTGCACACAATTACTCGTAAAATTAATCGAAAATTTCAAAAATTTCTTAATTGTTGTTACTATTATAAAAAAAAGGAAAATACATAAGAGCAATTTTTTTATAGCTTATACATTAATAGGATATATATAATGTATATAAAAAATATAAAAAATAAAATGTATTTTTAAAATAATATTTTTTCAAATAGTTTTTCGAATTGTTTGAACCATTTAACCCATTTTGTTAGTTTCCATATTAATCAAAGGTTTTAAAATATTTAATTAAGTTTTAATTGGCTTTATATTTATTTATATTTTATATTGACTGTTTCCTACTGCTTTATATTAACTGAACAATTGCGCATCACGATAGATAAAACCGTTGAGTCTAATGAACAGCGATTAATTACGACCGCACTCAAGAAACTGGGAAAAGAATAGTGCTACGGATCCAATTATTTTTTCATAGATGATAAAGATAAAAGACGGGTTCCAGAATGTTCATGCATCTAGAGTATAAACATCGTGTAGACAATGCGCAATCGCGCTGTTTACATTTCGTTATATCTTCCTTATTATGTCAAGTTATAACAGTCTGCTAAGATGCTATATAATGCGAAACCGTTCTTTAATAGAAAATACTTTTTTCCATGAGGCATCTTTCTACGAATGTAATATGTGCGTACGCACATGCATATATACTTAAATATTTTGATTCAAATAAATTTTCACATTCAAAGATTACCGTTTTAATTTTGAGATAATTGCATTCCAGAATTAAATTTGCATTTACTTTTTTTTATTTATTTGTCTTATTAAATTTACATTTCCTTTTTTCTGTTTATTTCTACTAATCAAATATCTGATTATTTTAGAAAAACCATTGTAAAATATACAATTAATTTTCGCAGACTTCGATATTATTTATTTGTTAATTTAGTAACGATTGGCTGATTTCGTGGCAACCCAGGTAGCAAGATGACGTTTAAAGACGTCTTAATGATGTTAGAGACGTTTGTTCTCCTTGATATCCTACAACTTTTGTCTAAAACGTTTTTCCATATCTTCCATATTTTTCGAGATATTTTCCATTTCTTCCATATTTGCCTGGAGCATTTAAAATAGGACACCTTGTATTTATGACGAATGCCCCCCACATTATTATTATTGCCGAATAGCAGAAAAGTTGATTTTTTTTTACTTTTTCACGCTGGTGCTGTTCACAATCACACTTATCGTCTTTTTCGCGATTCTTTTTGCGCGTTTTACTTTACCACTTCCGTTCCAGACGAGTGTCAACAAAAGTTTTTTTTTCGTCATCATTCTGAAGCCAATATGAATGTTCCTGCCAAATTTCGTCGAGTGCGATGAGAGTTTCCCATTTGATGGGTCTACTTTTTGTATAGAGTAGGTAGTCCATCAATGAACCAGTTGTACACTATGAACCATTGTAATATTATTTCATAAATATAGTATTGCTAGATTGTGCTTGTTGTCATGCAACGACTCGCATTTGATCCTCTCTTCGACTCCCCAATCGGCCGGCAAATCGCGCGAAGGACGGTCGTTTGAGACCACATTTTGTGATTTTTGGGTGACAAACTAAGTTTTTTTGTAAGTTTTATGTATTTTTCATGTTTTTGTTGTTATATCTATTATTTTTTTCATTATTCTATAATTTTGTGTGTATATTTGGCTTTATAATTCTGTAAACAACTTTCTTCTATTGCATTATTTTACCGCATTTTTTGAAGATTATTATAAAAAATGTTATATGGTCTTCAATGAACCATTTTGTTTTTTACTACAGTTATCTGTGTTATAAGTCTTATTAAACTGACTAGTTGCTACAATAAATAATAATCTAAGTGAGAAAAGGTCTGATTAAAAATAATAATTTTGATTGTAAGCTTCAAGTAATGAAAACACAACATATACAGGGTGTCCGAAAAATCGCCTACTCCACTTCGGGAGGTGATTCGGGACCCAAAAACAACCAAAAAAGTTCATACAAACATAGGTCCGGAAATGAGCCGTTTCCGAGTTATAGCCACTTTTATGTTCAAAAATCGTAATTTAGAATCCGCTTGGCATCCCTCTTTCTTAATTATTTCATAAATTAAAAATTTTTATGTTTAAATAATTTTAATTTTTTTAATTTCAATTTTTTTATTTTTTTCAATTTTTTAATATTTGTAAATACGATTACATTATTTTTAAAAGAAATCAGTTGTTTTCACCGCTATTCAAAATCAGTTGTTTTCACGGTTACTTGAAATCAGTTGTTTTCACGGCTACTTGAAATCAGTTGTTTTCACGGCTATTGATAATCAGTTGTTTTCACGGCTACTTGAAATCAGTTGTTTTTATGGCTACTTGAAATCAGTTGTTTTCACGGTTATTCAAAATCAGTAAGTAAATCACGGCTTTTCAATAAGTTTCAAATTGCCTCGGCAGCATTACTTTGAGCAAGACCATACATAAGATGCATATCAGCTAATTCATTAAAACTTAAACGATCCATTGATGAATACGGAAAGATTAGATACAACCTAAAAGTAAGGTGTTGTTAAATAATAATTTGAAACTTATTGAAAAGCCGTGATTTACTTACTGATTTTGAATAACCGTGAAAACAACTGATTTCAAGTAGCCATGAAAACAACTGATTTTAAGTAGCCGTGAAAACAACTGATTTTGAATAAGCGTGAAAACAACTGATTTCAAGTAGCCGTGAAAACAACTGATTTCAAGTAGCCGTGAAAACAACTGATTTCAAGTAGCCGCGAAAATAACTGATTTTGAATAGCCGTGAAAACAACTGATTTCAAGTAGCCGTGAAAACAACTGATTTCAAGTAGCCGTGAAAACAACTGATTTTGAATAGCCGTGAAAACAACTGATTTCTTTTAAAAATAATGTAATCGTGTTTACAAATATTAAAAAATTGAAAAAAAATAAAAAAATTAAAATTAAAAAAATTAAAAATATTTAAAAATAAAAATTTTTAATTTAAGAAATAATTAAGAAAGAAGGATGCCAAGCGAATTTTAAATTACGATTTTTGAACATAAAAGTGGCTATAACTCGGAAACGGCTCATTTCCGGACCTATGTTTGTATGGACTTTTTTGCTTGTTCTTGAGTCCCGAATCACCTCCCGAAGTGGAGTAGGCGATTTTTCGGACACCCTGTATAATTAAGTTAGCTTTAATTTAAAGTCATACTATCCTAATCTTACTTATCATTTCTTATAATTATTTCTTCCCTAAATAAACATAGTAAAACTAAAATAACACTAACAATTCACTGTATAAAACATGTGGTTTATTGTTAAAAATGGCTAGGTTCATTGTATACACACCCCTGTACACAATGAACCATTTGACATTGTTTTAAAAAAATCGAAATTGTAGCTGGACTTTAAAAATGACTTATAAGTCGTCTTATACAGTATGTAGCCAAATAAATTCATGAACTGTATGCAAAAAACAGATCTCCAACTCAATAATTGAGAGAGATATAAGCCTCTGAAATTTACATGGTTCATTGTTGGACTACCTATCCTACTCCTTTCGAAAATCTGGAAAACACTTAGAGATATTTTATTCAAATTTGGTGTGCGTACCTACATATGGTATTAAGAACTATATTCCAGTACTGATAAAACATTTTTAGATGCACCAAGGGCGTATCTAAAAATTTTTTACTATTTTGAAAACGAAGCAGTTTAAGACACATGTTTATAGGACCTTTTTTTCTTAAAATAAGCCAAGGAATATATTCCCTTCAAGTTTGTTGTACTTAATTAGGAAACACCCTATATATCTTATATGTTCATCTTATGTTCATCTCTCTAATAATGAATTTATAATCTTATATTATTATACGATGTATATTATAAGCAAATTAAGTTAATAGTCTCGATAGCGTAAGGTACACGTGGCCTGAATGGAGAGCTATCAAAACATGGCCCAGCAGGTTGTTAATACATATCGCCATATTCAGTGCTTATTCTCTCTTTTGTGTTACTCTAAAGATGGTATTATAACTGTACTAAGATGTGGCTTGCATGCACGTGTGTTGCGTGAAAACAATTTTGTACCAAAATTTATGATATAATAGTTAAATTAATCTTCCGATGTAGCCATGTACGTATACTTTACGCGAGCGTGCCCACGCCCACGACTTTCACTCTATCTCCTCCAATCGTCTTCCACGCTGATTTCGGCTTGCTTATCGAATTAGTTCTTATCTATTTTCATGATTTATCATTCTTTATCAATATACATGTTAACTCTTGTTTTTAACATCTGTAATGCAAAATTAATTCAAAATCCGCTTTAGTATATATAACTCAAATATAAAGAGTACCTATAATATAATTTGGTTTGGTAAAAATTTGTCATATGTATAATAATTATATATATATATATATATATATATATATATATATATATAGGGGAAAGAGGGTAACCTCGGCCATTACTGAAATTCAAGTATACCGCGTACCTATGGTCATTGTTTAAACATTCTGCATATGTCGAGATACGCAGAAGGGCATATTAGAATATATATATATATATATATATATATATATATATATATATATATATATATATATATATATATATATACACGAGGAGGGGCCGTTTCACCGAGGCCGAATCTGGTATTATTTACAAAAGACCGCACTCGCCAATGACCTTGACCTTGACATATGTTTTCAAGGTCACCTCCTGAGTGACCTTCAGAAGGTTTTAGCCGGCGGTCGTTATTCGTTAAAAAGTTATTAACAAAAAAAGTTTGGAAAATACAGTAGCTATTTTGAGTATTGGAAGGCATAAATGACTAATAAAAATGTCGAAATAGTTCACGCATACACTTCCCACGCGAAACGAAGCGCCACATGGGTTCGTGGCGCGCTTTACAAGCTCGTTTATTGTATATCGCCATATATCGTAACGTATGTATCTTATAATGCATAGCACTTGCAATTAGCTTTCATCCAATATATCCTATATAATATATCAAAGTACTGCGTGGGCGGGGGGGGCTTCGCCTCCCCCTGCACCCCCCTCTCCATTGTGTGAGTAAACCTAGGAGTGTCGACATTTTTTAGTCATTTATGCCTTCCAATACTCAAAATAGCTGCTATATTTTTTCAAACTTTTTTATTTAACTTTTTAACGAATAACGACCGCCGGCTAAAACCTTCTGAAGGTCACTCAGGAGGGTGACCTTGACAACATATGTCAACGTCAAGGTCATTGGCGGAGTGCGGTCTTTTTGTAAATAATTACCGTTGTTTTTCCTTAATATCTTTTATTATTGTGTCCTCTACTCCTACGCTCTCACTTCCTCATTCCTCCTTCTGTCTCTTCTAGATATTTCCATCATCCTTCTGAAGGCTTCCATCTCTACTGCTCCCAGTTTCTTTTTGTTTCTTTGAGTGATCCTCCAAGTTTCGGAGCCATACAACAGCGTACTTTTACTATAGTTTCGTATATATCGTATTTTCTCTTTTTTGTTATGTGTTTACTCCAGAATATGCCATTCAAACACCCTACTGCTTTCTGGCTGATATAATTATGTTCCAGATGTCTTCATCGTCTGTTCCTTCTCTGTTAAACGTTGAACCTAAGTATTTATAACTTGAGGCAGCTATAGTAGTGTTATCTTCCAAATTTAGGTTCTCATACTCCGCGCCAATACACAAATACTTAGTTTTTTCGGTGTTTACTGTTAATCCCCATTTTCCGTACTCCTCAATGAGTTTCCTCACCATATACTCCATATCCTCTTTATCACTGGCTATTACAGCTTGGTTGTCGGCAAACTGTAAAGTGTAAAGGTTTTTTAGATGGGAGCGTCGAGCGTCAAGCGTCAAACACGCGCGCAGCACCCTTGCGCAGTAGATGTCTAAAAGTGCAAATTTCAGCATCTTGACGCTATTCTTGTCAGTATAGCCATTTTATTCAGCATCTTGATGCTGAAATCTGCGCGATCTGCATGTTTTAAACATCTACGCAAGGGTATTAACGCTTGACACTCGACGCTCGACGCTCCCATCTAAGCACCTTAAAGACAGGTACCATTGAGTTCTATTGCCATACCCGAGCATTTCCTTTTCCATTGCCACAGGGTCTTTGCTATATATTTTTGAATAGCTACGAAGATACACAACACAGCCTTGGCGTAGTCCTTTCGTCACCGTAAGTTCTTTAGATAAATATTTTCCGATCTTGACTCTCAATTTTGCTCCATCATACAAGTTTTATAAGGCTTTAATCAGAGTATGATTAATATTGGATTGTTCCAGTACTTTCCATAACTTTTTTGTAGGTACGGTGTCATATGCCTTCTGGAGATCTATAAATGTTACATGTATCTAAAATTAAATAAAAACATAATAAATAGTGTGATACAGTAATATACTGCCTAATACAAGTTTGTTTATCATATCATTCTTTGGAAATACCATGTGGTATCAGGTATCTTACATGTGTGTATACATACACTCAGAGAAATAAATAATCGGACATTCGTTCAAAATTAACAATGGATAATCCGATACTTTTAATCGGAATTATAAAAGCCGAGATTAGAATAATGTCCAATCAATGATAGCCGGATATCATTGATAATTGATCGGCTTTTTAATTATTCCGATTGAAAGTGTCGGATTGTCCGTTTGTTAATTTTCGAACGAATGTCCGATCATTTAGACCTGGATTTTTTCTCTCAGTGTACAGGGTGTCAAGTAATAAGCGGACCACTGCTCGTGGGCAGCTAGAGCGGTAAAACTGAATCGAAAATTCTTTTACCGTTTTATAAGTATTTCAATAATTAAGAGAAAATAATTAATAAAGATACGCGAATCAAGATGCGTTCGTGCGATTCGATGAGAAGAGCAGCCCAACGTTTACGTTGCTAGGCCGCGGCGAGACATTGGGACTTGGAAGGAACGCTATGTTCATAACAAAAATGATCAACAATACATGAGTGATACTCATAGCTATTATGTTTATAAAGCGCTCCTCTCATATTTCGCCATGCACGTAAACGTTGGCTGCTCCTTCTCGTCAAATCGCGCGGATGTACACTGATAAACTCGCTTATCTTTATTTCTCATTATTATTGGAAACTTACAGCACGCGATGAGGAACATTTTGACTCAATTTAATTCGCTCTTCCTGTCCACGAGAAGTGGTTCGCTTATTACCTAACACCCTGTATATACATATTTATATAATTATAAATTTAAATTTATTATATAAAATTATTTATATAAGTGTTTAAATATTTATTATCTTGTATAATCTCTATACGTATAGGTACACAAAAAAAATGATAAGAAATGATAAGAAGAATGGAAAAATAACTATTGTGTTTTTTTTTACAAAAAGTAAATTGCCATATTATATAAAAAATGTAATTATACATAATAATCATATTTTATATACGATTATTGTTTTATATATGGCAATTTTTTCTTATTTCTTTAAACTTTATTTTTTATATAAAAAAAAACAATATAAAAATGGTATCATATAATAATTTTGATAATATTTTAATAAAATGTCCATATTAATATTATCATTATTTTTAGTGAAATGTATAATGGATTTTTATCGGTCCAAATCCTTATATTGTGCTTTTACATTTAGATAATTATATGTAGCAGTCTTTATAACATTAGAACTTGAGTTAGAAAAGCGCGTTTTTCCGAATTTGCTATAAGATATCAACATATATTATCGACAGTCTACCTCATCCTTGAAGAGTCTACGTCTTGCGATGTGTACGCCATAGATACCCCTCTCCTTCTGTTATTCAAATACGAAGTCTATTGCGTTACGTAATATGCCACAAGTTACATGTGAAAAAGACCTTGTCGCACATTGCCTACCACGTTGCACATTGGTTAGGTTGCGTCATTGTAGTATCACTGGATTATATCATAGTAGTGTATTCTGCTGTTTGCTACCGTTTATATCATGCTATGTAAAAATAGATTTAGAAACATTAAAATGCTGGAATAATTTTAAGCAATGGTATTATATTACTAATATATGTATATTGAGAATTAATATATGTTATAATGATATTGTTTAAATCTAAAAAAAATAATGATATTACAAAGTTGCGCCAATTAAAATAATATATACACAGTACATTTTTTTCATTACGATGTTTTGAAACATTAAGTAAAAGTTATCAAGAATTATTAATTTAAATATTAAATTAATGTATAAAAATATTGTATCCATCATTAGGTAACTTTCGACTTTGTAGGTAGACTTTGATCTTGACATATGTTGTCAAAGTCATTCTCCTTGAGAAACCTTCAAAAGATTTTGGCGGTCGATGTTTATTAAAAGTTATGAACAAAAAAGTTAGAAAAATATATATTTATCCTCAGTACTGAAAGACATAAATGACTAATACATATGTAGAAATAGTACAAATATGAGCGGAGAAGGGGCTCCGCTCTCCCCCTGCACCCTCCTGCACCCCAAAAAATCTAACCTAACCTAACCGAAATCTGTTCCAATTTGAAACTAATATTTGGTTTGGGTTAGGTTAGATTTTTTCGGGGATTTCTGTAATATCAACCATTTATTAAATTTTTATTAAAAGTTATTAACAAAAAAAGTTGTATAAATAAAACGTAATTTTTGTTTGCTGATATTATATAACATAGAGTGCGGCAAAAGTACGCACTTAATTTTTGATCTCATATAGCTAGAATCTTGAAATTGAACCTTAAAATCTTCAAACATTCTTTTTCAAAATTCACTAGGGTTTATGTCTATATTTTGAATACATTCCATGTAATAAACTTTTCTTGAACTTTTTTGCCCCACCGGTGGGGCAAAAGTGCACAATGCAGGTATATTTGTTTTCGTGTTAGGTTAGGTTAGTAGTTAGGTAGGCAACACTGATTGTGAGTTAATTCGTAAACTGTCATGACTGAGTGGCGCCAGCTATGACAGTCGATTTGACTGAACAGCGTTGAAACTATTAGTATTTTCGATTTTTTGACTCGACCCGACTCGAGTCGGATCGAAAGTTCAATTTGAAACTCGATGACTCTAAACTATCATGGCAGAAGCGTTTCTTAACTTCCATCATATATTCTTAGCATTATGGCGGCATATTATTATCATATTTTATTATCATTTTTCCGAACTTTTAATCTGACTCGAGTCGGGTTGAGTCAACAATCGAAAACGCTATATGAGGTAAGTTTCATTTTTCAGCTTTCTGATGTAATATTTTGATTTTTTCGAAACGTTTTTCATAAACAGAAATAAACCTAAGTAAATCTTGACAAGACATTTTAATTAACTCGTTTCTGGCGTGTGTCATGCTATATATTAGACATTTTAAATTGTTATCCGTAGATAGTAATGCTTACCGGTAATTTAAAAATATCTCATGCCCTTAGAAAGAGACAAAGAGTGAGTTAACCTAAGGTTAAAAGTTACCGACGTTTTGTGGAACTGGACCTTAGAGTTACTTCGGATATCAAGTGCGCACTTTTGCCCCACAAGACACTTTTTTAATTACGTAAGCATTACTGTCTACGGATAACAATTTGAAATGTCTACTATAGCATGACACACGCCAGAAAACAGTTAATCAAAATGTCTTGTCGATGATTTACTTAAGTTTATTTCTACTTATGAATAAAGTTTGGAAAAAATTAAAATATTACATCAGAAAGATAAAAAATGAAACTTACCTCATAGTTTCCATGCTGTTCAATTGCATCGGCTGTTATTACATATGGCGCCACTCAGTCATGACACCTTATAAATTAAACCTTATAAATTATTAGTGTTACCAAACTTAACTTAAACGAAAACAAATATACCTGCACTGCGCACTTTTACCCACCGCGCACTCTTACCCCATTCTACTCTATGCGTTAGGAGAAGGCAATTTTTATTTAAAAAATAAAGATTGCCTGAAATCTTGGAGGCATTTTCACTTAGAAATACTTATATGTTTATAGTAAGATTCCCACTCGAAACAGAGTAGTTCTATTTGAAATATTTTTTCGAACAAACACATAGTTGTGTGTGTGAAGCTAGCGTCTCATTTTGTGGAAACTCACAAATTATTGAGAGTTCTGACTTCCTTTTCAATAGTTCTAGAGTTCCTGATACTTCAAACAAATAGTTCTGGCCATTAAACCAAAAAACGCGTCAGTGCAAACTGAGACGCTATTCACGCAGCGTCTCACTTTGTCCTACACAAGTTCCCCACTGTATCTCATCAGATTTTGCGAGATCTATAGTTCTATAACAGTTCTATAAAGAGTTTTGCCATATACAAGCAAATTATTATAAGGTACTAAAAAAAAATTACAATGTAACACGAGTATACCGAGTTAGACGCCAGTTGAAATCTCGGAGTTCCGGTTTATGTAAAATATTTTTCGAGTAGTTCTGAGCATATTGAAGCATTTTCTAAGAGTTCCGAGCGTTAGAATCTTTGTTATATTTTAAAAAAATTAATATTAACCGAAAAGTAATCATGACGGAAAACGTGAAACGTTGTGCGAAATTCTCGAAGTTCCGGTTTATATAAATATTTTCGAGTAGTTCTGAGCATATAAGAAGCATTTCTAAAGAGTTCCGGGCATTGGCAATGTTGTATATTTTTAAATAAATTAATAACGCTCGAAAGTCAGAATGATCGAAAATAGGTGAGACGCTGGCCCGTATTTCGACAGTTCTATGCAAATGGTGTTCAGAATGTTCGAAAACGTTGAAAAATCACCTTTTTAAAATGTGTCTTATGTGTGTATACATATATCCACACGCTAAGGATGATCCCAAAAAAAGGATGTGTGGTGGAGCCCAATTTTTGTTTTAAAATAATAAAATTTAATCAATAATAAAAATGTAATAAAATTAATAATAAATAATATAATAAATTAATAAAAATAAATATTGTATAAATAAAATATAAGTAAAAAATTAACAAATGGTATCGCTCATAGGTCGCTTAATTTTAACTAAAATATGTTATATGTAGGATAAGTTTAAGAGAAAAAATATAACAAAATGGAAAAAAATTTTGTCTGCAAAGAAAAAGTAAGAATAAAGAGGGTTTAGGGAAGGGATCTAGACTAAAAAAAAAGAAAGGGTTTGAGCCCGCGCGAAGCGTAGTATTGTATATGTATATATATTATGACGTAAAATGAGAAAATAGTAAAATGACAAAAGAGACTATGGCATTTATAAACTTTCCTATTTAAATCAATTATTACCTACAATTTAGTAGTTTATTTTGCATTGGAATGGAATTAGAGATTGTGAGAAAGTATTGAAAACTGAAAGACTGATCCTGCTTGATCAAATAATTTCCAAGTGTATCTATTATCGATGCCATATCTACATTATTTTATCGGATAATATCATTACGTTTTTTCGAGATTACAGTTATTTTACGATTTAATTTGCTAATTTTAGTTTACTGATAATTATTTATTTAATATAGTTATTTGGATATGTAAATTAATAGCATTGCACAT